>JAXGGA010004575.1:0-86715 GCA_038373865.1 Uloborus plumipes
TTAATTGCTTTAAATTGAGAATTTCATTTCAGGAAGAACATTTGGTTCGGAATCATTTGACTTGAATAGTGCTGCCATCTGTTGAGACACTGCACAATCAATAGAAATCTCATAAATCAAATATTAAGTTTTAAAAGCTACCCATTAGGCCCGTCATTTTCGGAGGTCAGGGTCCATTGCTCCGCCTGCCTTTGGGGAAATCAACGTATTTACATGTGAGTGGAAGTGGTTTTCGCTGTTTTTGGAGCAATCTACATTAAATACACTACCCTTTGCTTGGGCGCTTGGGGACCCTGCTTGGTTTGGAAAGAGGTACTGTGCCTTCCAAACAGAGGCGGATCAAGTGAAGTGGGGCCCCCCTCCACCCCACTCTAAAAAGGGGGGGAAAAATTCTTCCCATCCCCCAGAAAAAAAAAACAATACAGTTTACCAATATTTTTTATTTACATGCCTCATATAAATTTTTGTCTGGATTTAATTGCAGCAAAATCATTGTTATCCGTGTCGACGTGGTTTAACAATTCCTGTTCAATATACATTATGGCTAAGTTGTTAAGCCTCTCTTCTCCCATTTTACTATGTAAATAATTTTTTTTACTCTTTTTAAAACAGAAAACGATCTTTCATCTGATGCATTTGACATAGGTATTGTCAAAAATATTTTCAAAAGTGTCTTCATGTTCGGAAATGTGCAAGACAGCCCTCTAGCAGCTTGATAAATATTATGACACGAGAGACTTAAATTGTCAGAATTTTCAGATGTTCTTTTGAATGAGTCCTCATTTTCTTTCAGAAACATAACAAAATGGTTACCTAAAAAAACCTATTGGAATATATCCCCGGCTGCAAGAAAGCTTGTTCGTTTAGCTACACGTTGCAGTTATATCTAAAACCAGTGCATACAAATTTTAGATTCTGGGAGAATTTTAGATTCTGGGAGGTCCTATGGCGCATCACGAGCCGCTTAGTCCGCGTACCGTTAGACCCACCTGTGCTTCCCAAGTGATGTGGAACTCAAAATACACCGTCAGAACTCGCTTCCAATCATTGGCGGACCTGCAACAGCAGGTGAATTGGAGCAGTTTTGGTTCCACCATCTTGTCCAGCATATCAAAGGTGTGAGCGTCATGCTGGTGAGTAACGTTGGCAGACTACCAATTCGAAAGAGGGACTACACAATATCTGTGGTCCAAAAGGAAAACATACAGCAATTTGTCATTGCTAAAAAATGTGCTCGTTTTTAGCCTACTTTCCCGTTAAAAATAAAAGAAAGACGAAAAAAGTATTAAAAGTGGCTTAATGCATCTAAAAAATATCGCCAAGTCCAAAAAATATCGCCAAGTTAAAAAAAATATCGCCAAGTCCAAAACATATCGCCAAGTTAAAAAAATAAAAAGGTAAAATGAATATCGAAAAATTAAAAATTTGAAAGTAGGGTATTGAGATGGGGAATTTGTGTGTCTGTCGGTCTGTCTGTCCCCCCCCCCCCTAATAACTTTTGAATGAACATTCCGAATTTGGACAAACTTTTTTTTGTTGGAAAGATCTCGGCGAGTACAGCTCATTCCCATATTTGATTTTTCGATTTGAACAATTTTTGGTGCAACTTTAAACTGTTCAAACAACCTGGCCCGCGATATTAACTTTTTAGTTAACAGTCCGATTTGAACAAACTTTTTTTGTTCGAAAGATCTTTTCAAGGGTACTTCATTCCCGTATCTACATTTTGGATTTGAACAATTTTTCGTTCAACATTGAACCGTTCAAACAAGCTGTCACCCCTAACTTTTGAGTGAACAGTCCGATTTAAACAATTTTTTTTTGTTCGAAGCATTTCGGCAAGGACACTTAATTACCGTATTTAAATTTTAAATTTGAACATTTTTGGTTCAACATTGAACCGTTCAAGCAACCTTTTCCCACCTAATAACTTTTAAGTGAACCGTCCGAATTGAATTAACTTTTTTTTGTTCGAAAGATCTTATCAAGAATTCTTCATTCCCGTTTTTAAATTTTCAATTTGAACAATTTTTCGTTCAACATTGAACCGTTCAAATAAGCTCTCACCCCTAATAACTTTTGAGTGAACAGTCCGATTTAAATAAACTTTTTTTTGTTCGAAAGATCTTTTCAAGGGTACTTCATTACCGTATTTAAATTTTCAATTTGAACATTTTTTCGTTCAACATTGAACCGTTCAAGCAACCTTTCTCCACCTAATAACTTTTAAATGAACCGTCAGAATTGAATAAACTTTTTTTGTTCGAAATATCTCGTAGAGACTCATTCCCATATTTCACTTTTCAATTTGAACCATTTTTCGTTCAATGATGAACAGTTCAGAAAAAAATTTAACATGAGCGCCTACTGGAAAATTTAAATTGAATGTTGATTCTGAACTTCAAGGCGGATTTCCTTCAAACTAACTTTGTAAGAAAATGATTTTGATAAATAATGTATTGTAAACTACTTTTCTGAATAATCTTCTGTGAGGACTCTGATTCCGACTCCGACTCCGCAAACATGGCGGAAATGCAGGCTCAGAAAAAAATGACTGACTGGGCAGACGATTTTTTGTTTATTTATTTATTTGTTTTGTTTAATTTATTATGATTTTTTTTTGGCAGACGATATTTTTTTTTTGCTAACAAAAATTTTTCATTCAGGAGAGCATTTTATTCTTTATTTATATTTAACAACTGGCAACGGATTAAAAATGAAATTCAAGACATTTTATTAACGAACGAGGTTTTTTTTTCTTTCTTTGATAAAATGTGTTTTGAAGTTCTTTGTACTTTTATTTTATTTATTTTTTCTTTTGAAAAAGATTGTGGAATTTTTCTACGGAAGAACTATAACAGTTACATTCTTTAAAAGGTGCGACAAAACTTAATTGACTCGTTTATTTAATTTTTACGTGTCTATTTCATCTGTTGAGAGGGGTATATTTTGCTTTTAGAAATCAGCTTTAAGTGCTATAGAGGTATGTTTGACATAATTTTCAGTTTCAGATAATCAAGAGAATATTGATCAGATGCTACAATGCCGATGTCGGTGTACGGGAAAGTAGGCTCGTTTAGTTCTTGACAGAACTTCTTGTTTTAGAAGTACGTCTATGACATGGGTTCAAGTTCAGTGATGAGTTCAATGATTTTTGTAACAATGTGAGCCTCCGTTTAAGTGCAGCGCTTCAAGCATTTTGTTCTGTGTGTAATAAAGGGGGCGGGGGGCTCTCCTTAGTGCATTTTCTAAATTGTGGTTCCAAAAACGTAAAATTGAATGAATGACAACAGTATGGAAGAGAGGGGGTTCCCCCCGGAGTTTTTGAAACAAATAAGTTCTAAATACGCGATTATTGGCCATTTTGGTAACGTAAAAGGTAACAATATTGCTGTTCACTAGCACCAGCTAATGGTTTTAAGGAAGAGGGAGAGGGGCGATACGTTTCAGTCAACCTCTAAAGGCGGTTAATGAACTCAAAATGCTGAGAACCACTGATCTTCCCAAACTTCGAGATCAGCGATTTCAATATTTTTTAATATTGAATGTCCAGGTACCCCAAGGAGAATAATTTTATTAAGATTAAAAAAACTGCAAAACATATTTTCATTCCCAAATATTGAAAGATGTTAAATACTTATTTAAAGTCTTTATGACTTGGAACAGTTTACTGGAAGATAGCTTTAAGAGCAGGGTTGGCAAGTTTTTGGCAGTCGGAGGTTTTATCCGGTTTTAACCGTGGTTTTTACAGTCATGTCAAAAACCACTTTTTGACATAAGTGTAAAAAACCTAAATTTATGTCCAAAACATGTTTAAATTTGATATTGATAATCAAAATACATTTTCAAATGAATTTGACAATTTCTGATTTCAGACACTGAAGTAAACTTTTGGAGCTTTAGGTTATTAAAATAAAGTGTAATAAGCAATCCTAATCATAATTGAAGGGCTCGGGAGTAAATAATGGTAACTAGCATTTTAAAAAATCAAACATATGGCTTTTGAATATGGCTTTATTGCTTCGAGGAATTACTGTAACAGATTTTTTTATTTTAAAAATGAAGTTGGTACATTAATTAAGTGCTGTGTATCTTGGGTATACTTAATAAATTTTTACGAGTGATTTTTTTTTTATTTTAATTTGAAATAATAAATTTTAACCAATAAATAAATAAATAAAATAGTTTTATCAAAAATATTTAGCAGATTTGTACAATGAGTACTAATTAAATTAGTTTTGCTTTTACTCAAAATAAAAAAAAAATCACTTTGATGTAAAGATTTTTAGATTGATAAAATAGCTAATTAATAGTTATTAAAACACTTAAACAAAACTTCTTTAAAAACTGGATTTAACTTTTAATACTTTTAACTTTTTTCATGGCATAACAAGTTAATTTAAAAGAATGCAAATTAATTTTCATTAAAGTTATTAATTTAATTTTTATTAAACTTGATTGATAACTAATTGATAGTTATTAAAACATTTAAACAAATCTACTCTAAAATTTGGATTTAAGTTTTAATATTTAACTTTTTTCACGGCAAAACAAGTTAGTTTAAAAGAATGATAACTAATTTTCATTAAATTTATTAATTTAATGTTTATTAAACTTGATTGATAAGATGCATAAATTTTATTTAATATTTTTCAGGATGAGAAACCTTATATGTTTATAAAAAATCTCAATAACCACTGTATTTGAGTTTTCGACAGGTTTTTAACGTTTTCGACAGGTTTTTGACGTGTCATGTCAAAAACCCAACCCTGTTTAAGAGGGACATTGATCTTCATTGGGGTCTATGATTTGACTAAGACCAGCCCAGTTAGGCCCAGAGCCTGTTACTGGCTGTTGCATTTGTATTTGACTATTAAAGTACATGTGAATACCTCTGTTGCTGCAACTTTAATTCAAACAGCTAATACAATACATCAAGATGCCATAAACCCCAACCTGAAAGACAGTGACGAGCCTGCTCAAAGGATAAGAATATTTAAAATTCTAAAGCTCACACTTCGTCGCATTGAAAAATGGGTTCCTATTAAACACTGAAACATGTGATTGCAGTTATCTGCAATTTTATGCATTAAAGCGTTGAAAAGCCTCAATTAAATTCGCTATTTGGAGATTATTTGATGAAAAAATTGAATCTTTATATGAAGAAAAAATCGAAAATTTAGTTATATAAAACTACTACTAAGCGACACTCTCCTCGTAAGCTAACTACCATACATAAAGTAAAAAGAAAAAAACAGCAACAAACCGGAATAAAATGCATACTTTTTACAGATATGACGAAAATGTCAGATGTTCCACCCAGTTATTTTTGTGCTATTGATTTTTTAAAAACACTAGGCAAATAACCATGAGCTTTGTAAAGACTATGGAACATTGAATAAAACTAACTAGAATGTTACAGAAGCATTCTTTCAGGAAAATTAGAACTAGAGCCAGTGAGAAGAAAGGAGTTTCCTCCATAAAATCAAATTGGAGCATAAAATACATTAATTCTAACGCCTAAAATACCTCAAAACATTAGTGAATTAAGAAACATAACACATAAAAATCCAACATGACTGAAATTTGAAAAAAAAGTTTGCAACTCCTTTAAATAAATACTAATTTTTGTTGCAGTAAAGTAACATTAATGCACTTCAGAATAATTTTCAAGGTTTTATTGTTAAAAAGATAAACATTAAAAACCAGGAGAGTAGAAAATACATACAATTGAGCTTATAAAATAGATTGCATGATAGACATAAAAATAAGCTTTCTTCTCTTCTTTTTTGCTGTTTTATAAACTTCATCATCTCTAGAAAACTTCAGATAATTCTAAGAAAAACCTCAAGTTAATTATACAAGCACACATGCAATAATTTTAAATTTCATACAGTTCAAAATGATTGAAGTTGAATTGTAATACATTAAACTTGTAGCAAGTTACTAACACAGTTTGGATCATTAAAAATATACATGTGGATCAATGCATTGCAGTGGAGTATGGTAATAGAAAAATTTTAATTTTTTTCTAAAAACTACAAAAATTTCAATAGAAAAATATTGTAATAGCAGGACATTCTTCAGCATGGCATGAAGTTTAAACCTCGTGGGTTCCTTGGGGTCATATGTGACCCCAATGCAATTTCTGTTTAATATATCTTGTTAATCAACTATTTGTTTTTAATGGCATTTTGTGGCTTTTATTCTTCTAGTTTTCAATTCAAAATAATGCTATTGTGTTTTACTCTTCCCAAATTGCATTTTTTGCACACAAGACCCTTGGGGTCACTTTCCCAGAATGCCAAAAAAAGAGGACGTTGCGACTTTTGTCCAAGAGAACTGGACAGAAAATGCATCGAAAAATGTCATAAGTGTTTGAAATTCACGTAAATAAATCTACAGTTATTGTAAGTTTTGCTCTAAAATTTTAATGCATAAACTGAATTTTACTTTGATTGTGTCTTTTTATTTTTATTATTTTAGCATTAAAAAGTGAACTTAAATAATGCATGTAGCATTCAAGAATCATAATAAATAAATTAAAGGATGCATTGGGGTCATTTATGACCCCAAGGGTCTTGAGTGTAACTGAAATGGGAGGGACCCACGATGGTTACAAAGAAAAAAAAATAAGGCTAATGACTAGGAAGTCAACAAGTCAATGCAATTTAAATACATATTATTTTAGACTGACATTTCAACTCATTTACGAACACAAAAGTACATGAGAGATTTCAGCCTTTTTTTGTGAGAATAAGATACTAACAGATATGTAAACAGGGAGAAGTGAAACAACAAATATCAACCATTATTGATTGAGACAATGAATGCAGACTAATAAGGCAATATGGCCTGGCACTTAAAATAAATTGCAAAACTGCAGGTACTTCAATAGCAAGATGTTAAAAAATGCTCTTGAAATTAAACTATAACATTCAGTTCCTTGATCAAAATTGAAAAACAACATATGCAAAGTACAAATTGTTAAGAACACAAAGTGTTGTCATCAGTGCTAGAAATAAATGGTCATTAAACCTAGACCATGGAGAGATGGTGGATGGACTGGAAATGGAAAAAGACCACTTCATTTTAAAATAGGTTGGGTTAGCATGAACGCGAGATTTCACTGCTCAAGCGTTTTCGCAGATCTAACCTATTTCAAAATGATGTGGCCCGTTTCCATTTCTAGTCCACCCGCCATCTCACCATGGTCTAGCTTTAGTTGTATTTTGCCACCAAAGCTTTCAATTTAATGCCGAGATTGCCAACCCTAAGAGGCAAATTTGATGCCCAAAGTTTAGGACCACACTGAAGGTCTTTTTTCTTGAATCACTGTTATTAAGACCCGCGATTGACACAAAGAGTGAATTTGTAAAAGTAATTTCAAAATACAATCAATTTTGTCTTTACTTCACTTTCTTTTGTATATTTTAGAAATATGCTGCTGGAAGTATGTAGTATACAGCAGTGCATAATGGCAGCATGTACAATTTTTTAAAAATGTATATTTGTTGAACATATATAGTAGTTTATACATTAAAAATTGCACCTTGGTTGTGTAGAAAGTTATACTAGTTACCATCATGACATCTAGATTTAAATTTTTATTTCTAATACTGGTTGTTGTTTTTGTGACAATTTGTGTTTTTTTATGTGGTTCTTTCATTTTGATAACATTTCAGCACAAAGCATTTTTTTCAAATCATTTTCTCATTTAACTAAATTATTTGCTCACACATAAAATTTTATTAAGTTTATGAAATTTGGTTTGAATGTTTAGGCCACCTACATGCAGTTGCTAACACACAAATGAACTCAATACAGAGAAGCTACTGAAAATATTTTCTTTTTTTTTGGGGGGGGGGGGGATTTCACCAAACTATTAAATAATATTAATTATTAAAATGAATTTCAAAACATGTATTCATGAATACCTTGTATTTGATTAGAAGATACATTAGGTATCATTAAGGAAAAGTTAAAAGTAATTGCAATATTGTCTCAAATTTTTAAATCAACAGGCAAAATTTGCAGAATAAGAAAAAAAAATTGAGATGTAATAGTAGTTTCTTATTGGAGCACCCGTCTTAACTTCTTGAGTCAGGGTTAGTATTTGTAACAAGAAGTTCTTGGTCCTCAATGTCCTGGTTACAATTATAATCACTCTGTAGAATTCCCGATAATATGCATTCTAAACAGGCAATTTATAAAGAAATCCAGGCACCTTAACAGGGGTGAAAGTTACAAAAATTCTTGAAACGTACATTTTTAAAGAAAAAGAGGAGTCTGTCCCAAAGTTGATTTTTAAGAAAATATACAAGCTGAATATAATATTCTATACTTATTTTTTTACACAAAATTGTATTTTTTTCTTTACCACAAGATGATTGCTAGAGAATTAAATAAAATCAAATTATCTCACTTGATTTCATTATAATATAGTTTCATCATTAGGTAATGAGAAGTGCTCTTTCAAACATACAAATTTATTTTCAAAAATCTTCTTTATCTGAACTTCTCACAGATTTTTTTATTTACTAATTGTTTCTTTTATCTTGTTCAGATTCAATTAAAAAACAAAAAACTAAACTTTCACTGTCTAGACACATCTATAATTTCAAATATTACCAAACCTGATATCTGAATATAAATTCTCGTAATAAAGATAATGAAGCACCTAAAACTTCTAAGGGCAGCTTAAGAACATGGCTAGTATAAGAAATTCTAAAACTAACTTTGGTTTGAACTGTTTTTGAGCAATTGTTAAAAAAATTGCTTTAAGTGAAGACATTTTCATTTCTAAATGTTAAAATCCTAGGCTTTTTTCTTTCTTTTTTTTTTTTGACATAAATTTAATAAGTAAAACTTTGGGCTTTCTTTTTCATTCATTTGGAAATAAAAGGCTGCTCTCAGACTATCTAGTGTTAAAATAAGTGTTTGGGAGAAGTGTAATTGTTTAAAAACAAACTTGCCTAACCAAGTAATAATATGTGTACCATATGCCATTGCCAAACATAAATAACAAACCATTTATAACTTTTTTTTGATATGTTTTCAGTAGAAATAGTTTTGTTTCAAAACTTTTCTACACACTTTAAAAGTAACACATATAACATTTCTCAGACTAACAAGTTCAATTATATACATGAAAACAAATATACAGTTACCATACAGACACAATTTTAGCCAATCCAAGAAATTAACTTACATGTCTTACTGAAAATCATCCAAAGGCAGATACAGATAATACACTGCCAGCTTGGTTATATCATCCAGAGATTGCAGTTTTGTTCTTATTCAACATCAGACCAGAATAGGTAGTAACTAGGGATGCACCGATTAATCGGCCACATTGCAGATTATTAATAATCGGCAAAATTGGGCCGATTAATCAGCTAAAAAACATTTTTAAAATATTCTTTAAAGTGTACCTTCACTAAGAAACTATGCTTGATTTTACTGACGTTAATAATAATCCTCATAGTCGATATTAAGTTTTTAATAAATTTATTCTCCTGCTTTGAATAAATACACACATCGACAATGTTGCAACATTTTTCATGTGTGATAGTTTCCTCCTTTGTACTGTGTTAGGTAATCTCTAATTTTCAAAGAATAAAAGTCTTGAATTAAATTGCTACTGATAATTAAAATTGAAAATTAAAAGTACTCCTAAATTGTGGAGTGCTCACCACAGACCCTCCAATTTTTTTAAAATTTTTATGTCCAACTAATATAATTAACAATGTATTAATTTAATATTATTGACAATAATATGTAAATCGGTTAAAAGAAATTTAATAAAATACTGAAATTATTTTGTGAAAATTAGGAAAATTGAAAAAAAAAAAAATCTTCACAGAAATAAATTACTTGCTATTTCTAAACCCAGAATCGTATAAGAGAGAAAAAAGTGATTGTGAAATCGTAGAACAATTATTCTTACCATTAATCGGCTCAGCCGATTAATCGGCCGATTATCAACAACGGATTAATCAGTAATCGGCCAATTTGCTTATCGGTGCATCCCTAGTAGTAACCAAGCTGGAGACAGAAAACATCTTATAGAAGCTAAGAGAGCCAACTGGTAGTTAAAGTAGAATTAGCACACCAGTAAGAGACTGCAACAATGGTATGGTTCAACTCTTAAATTGAAGGCAAAGCTTGGCTACCGACTCTTAATACCCATTCCATTGTTGCAGTCTCTAGCCGGTGTGCTAATTCTACTTTAGCAACCAGTTTGCTCAGCACTCTTAGCTTCTACCAGATCTTTTACGCCGCCAGCTTGGTTTATTCAACCGCGACGAGATGGCTGGTGTGAATCAAATGAGAAAACGAGTCCATTCCTTAAAATAGGTAGAATTTCTACCCATTCAAATTCCCCCATCAATTGTGAATCCCATTCCTCAATTTTCATCTGCGTATCACCCCTTCCTAAAAATGGACAATCCTGAAAAAAGGAGGAGTCATAGGCCATCTCTGCGAAGTTGAATTATATCTATTCTAGAGTGATGTTCAATAAGAACCAAAAAAAAAAAAAACCCCTCTCTTGAATGTATAGCTGAGCTGGCAGTGTATTACATGTAGCTCTGCCTAAGTCACTGTGGCTTGAAATTAACTGTGGCTTAGGGGAGGTATCCTACTGCTTAAAGACAGATAGTTATTATACACACAATACCATAACAGTAGAATTGTAGAATACCACGCTTTTACATATTAAATGTTTTACTTGTTATGTGTTATGATGTTTTTAATAACTCTATAACAGAATTTAAACCCATGAAGTCAAAGTGATACTTTTAGAGCAAGAAGCACCACTGATGCTTTTTTGCTCTAATATATCTGGTGACCAGATATATCTGTGGCCTGGTTCTAAAAGGGCCAATGTCAATTTTTTCGCATTCTGTGTTATTTACATCAAAAGTTTCCAATTCAGTAAAACTAATTCTACAAAGGCCAATGTCTACTATCAAACTAAAATTGGTTGTATTTCCATTATAATGTCAGCCAATGTCATATACACACAATATCATAATATTTACATAAATAGTAACAGGTTAAAAAATTTCATATGATAAAATAATGTTTCTTTACACTAACAACAAACAAATACCAAAAAATAATAATGGGAACTTAATATAAGAAAGTTATAGCATTCTGAAAAATCTCAAATATCTTTCATCGCCTTTTTCTCGAAACTAACATTTTTGACTTAGGCCCTTTTAGAACCAAGCCACAGATAGGTGTTTTTCAAAAAGAACAAAAATAGGTTTATAGGCATTTAAAACTAATATTTTTAAAAATTTTTTTGTAAAAAACAATGAAGATTTCTAAATGTATTTTAAAATGCAAAAGAAAAAAGATTCCTTAAACTAAATAATTCAAATATAGAGCTAGATCCACTGACCTTTTACAATCTACTTTCTTGACTCATGAACATAAAGAGTTAATATAATCTAATTAAAATCACAGAAAATAACAGATAAATGTAATAAATACATAAATCAGCAGATTTTTTACTTTCAATAAAATATTTTCAAATTAAAATAAAATTAAGAACAGTAGAACTTTCAAACAAGCTGCTGCACAACACATTCAAATAAAAACTTTAACATTAAAACCAAAAGTTTTACTATCCTTCTAAAGTCAATACATTTAATGAAGTTTTAAAATCGCTGAAATTTTAAAGCATTGCTTTCAAAAAGTGATCAAATGTTTGGAAGAGGTCACTTCCCATTTTTTTAACCTTTGTTTTCAGGGAATAAAAAAAAATATATAGCAAAAAGCTCAATGGCAAAAGCAATTACTATCACAGTCAAGTTTTACTTGCAAATATTTAAACATAATCAAGAATTCAAACCTATTACTCATTATTACTTTTGTAATTTATCGAAACAAGTTAGTTCACGTTTTGAATAAATGAAAAATTCTAGCGATTGTGATATTTGATAGAATTAAGAAATTTTCAGCTTCAATAACTCATTTTTTCCACAACTTTTTTTAAAGAAAATGCTGAACAACAAAATTTGAAGTTTAGCGCAACATAGATGCCATTTAAGACAAATACTTGTTTAATGCATTTGAACATAATAGATACATAAGTAATTAAAGAAACAAGAATTTTTTCATTATGTTTAAATTTAAAATTACTTCAATTAAAAGATAGAAATAAGTATAAAAAATAATACCATAAACTACTGCTTTTTAGCAACTAGTTAATTTCCCTAACTTCAAACTTTTTCTTTGAAACAAAGCAATGGTTTTCATCTTCTGGTAGTTTACCAAGTATTTCGAAGAAGCGCAACTGACTTTATAGTAAAAGTTCTTTAATCTGGATTTTTCTTATTCCTTTTTGTTTTTCATTTCGCATGGATTTGGCAAATCATTTATAGGAACATGTGTTAAAATTTCTTTATCTTATCACAATAAAGGGATTCAGCTAATCATTAATTAAAAAAGACTTCTGTTCAAACATTACTAAGTTATAGTACTTAGCTTACCTTATCAGCAATAAAAATGGGAGGGAAAAAAAGATGCCACAGATAAAGATAACACCGTTCCAAAAACTCATTCTTCAGATATAAGAATTGTTCATCTATATCAGGTAGATGGTGACCATTTTAAAAATGTATCGATCCCTAATTACTTTTTGAGGAAAATTTCTTAAATGAGTGAAGGATATATATACAGGGTTCCCACTTCTTTTTCAAAACGAAAAATAAGGACTTTCTAAGGACCTTTTTCGAAAAAATTAAGGACCTCAAAAGTATTTATTAATCACCAGGTATGCATGGATTTTATGGTTTACACCAGTGTTTCCCAATCTTTTTTGAGCTCATCGCCCCTTCAAGATGCTGACTGACATCTATCACCCCCCCCCCCCCTCTTTCTCGAAAAAAAAAAAAAAAACATAAATTGGCGCAAGTGAACATTGATATTATTAAAAATATAAGTACCTTCCTTTGAAGAAAATAGATACCTTAGTGCTATAATTGCAAATTATAATTCCAACGTTCATGAGGCATTATTACGCAGGGATACTGCAGACACGTGTTTCAGCTCTGTAAGGAAAGCCTTTTTCAATGCGAAAAATTGGGAGCTTATGGATTCAGACATCCAAGAAAAGCTTTTGTCGGATGTCTGTTGGTTGAATTGGGGTTTATGGCGCAAGAGCCGTATTAGGCTATACTGCGCCAGACGTTTGTTCAGGTGGAGAAGAAAGCCAAAAATGTGGAATCTCTTGAAGGTGTCTGCAGCATCCCTGCGTATTAGTGCCTCATGAAAGTTGGAATTATAACTTGCCTTTCTTTGATTTGAAGTAAAATATACGCAATAAAGCAATTTTAACCAATCACTTTTAAACTATTAATATATTAATAAAGAAATAAAATACCTTTAATTTATTTTACTTTCACAAAGCGAACTGATAAGCATTTGAAGGGTAACATTTAACTAAGATCATCGACACACTTTTTAAAAAGCAGAAGTACATTTTTCAAGAAATTAAATCATTGAAACTAAACATTTGAAGGAAAATAAATTGAAAATTTATGTAATTGATAATGGATGACAAAACACTTAATTAGGTTCATCCAAGGTGCAAAGAGGAAGCTCTTGAACTTCAATTTTTTAACTTGTGATTAATTGTCTTAACTCTGAACAACAGGCTTCGTACATGTTTACAATTTCGATTTTCGCTACCGTTTTATTACTACTGTTTTCTCTTCTAAATACCCATCGCCCCCCTACTGCCCTTAAAGAATTTATTGCCTCTTTAAAGAGTCAAATTGCCTCTTTGGGGGCGATCGCCCCCAGGTTGGGATCCACTGGGTTACACAAACACACCTTTATTTTCAAGCATTTTTTCCCCAAAAAAATATTTTTGAAGCACTTATCATTACATTTCAAACCCAAGACTAAGAAAAAATTTCAAAATTGTGATCAGAACTTTTTTCTTCTGTATGACAATTGGAAGGCTAGCGGCAGTTTTATATCAAATACTGGACATTATAGTACTAGCTTTGAGTACAAGATGCACTAGAATCTTTGAGGCTGCGTTTTGCAGAAAAAAGTATACAATATGTATTATACAAATATATTAAGTTAACACGAGGGAAACAGGGTCAATTTACTATCTTTCTTAAGGAAACAAAAATGCTAAAACAGGTTTCAATACAAGGCAAGGAGTTCTAATTTGATGCTGCTTCTATTTACTTTAGTATAATTCACATTTCGGTAAAATTGAGATAAAAACTTAATTTTGTAAAAGTGAATAACTTTCCTAAACTACATATACAGGGGCTAAAATTCAGGACAGATATGCCAAAGTTTCTAAAATAGTCTAAGCAGAAAAATTGATCACAAAGAAGATTATCTTTTATTAGAAAGAATTGCATGGTAGACAATTTGAATAAATGTAAAAGATTTATGCAACACTTCAAACACAAACTTTTACAAAATGCAAGGTATCTTGATACAATTAGAGTTTGAAATCCATGATTTTCTATGACTCTTTGTATGCAATGTTTGCAGGGGGGGGGGGAATCAAGAATTATTTAAATTAGTGCTTTGTGAAAAGAGAATTTCAACTATCTGAGAAATGCTTTGCAAATATGAGCTGAAAATTCAAATTATGACAAAATATAACAAACTGAGCTACTGTTATATTATTTCCCAAAACCTCAATACATTTAAGATAACCATTATTGAAAGTCAGCGATAATTTTTACTTGAATCAATGCACATGCAAATGGATTAAAAGTTTCAAGTGGGAGCAATTAAGTAGCAAATGTGCAAGCCTTCAATTACTAAATATTTTTATTTGATGGCATTGATTGGCATGATAAATAATGCGTTCAAATGAGGCAAAATGTATGCCTGGAGAATGGGTGAAAAAACATAGTTTTAAAGTGGTGCCTACAGACCCACGTAGCTGCTTACATCATTATCCTAAACTTGAGAAACTGGTTTCAAGAAATAGTTGCAACAATTGTATTAATAAAATAAGATGTAAGTAGTGAAAATAACAGTTCTTAATAATTTTCTCTCTTTTCCATGTTTCACCATGCTATCTAGAAAAACTTTTAATATGATTATAGATCAAAATAACGAAAGGCTCAAGCTCCTGCAAATTTTCAAATTTTCTTATTGTCGCCAGACAAATAATTCACCGAAAAATCCAGTATTTACTTCTAAAAACATTTTGTTCTGAAGGAACTAGTTGAAAAGGATTTGTCAAACCTTCAAATGACTATACTTCTTTAGACTTAGGTTGAGCACCACTGTTTTAAAATAAATCATTGTGATGTGGATTACAGACTGAAAAATACGAGAGGAAAAAAAAATTGTAGAGCTAAAAGTTTTTTGTTTCTTATAACAGCATCTATTAGTTCATATATATTTATATATTTTTTTCAAACTCCAAATGGTGAGTAGATATATTCTAGACCCCCCCCCCCCCACCACCACCACACTTGTTTCTTTGTTCTCACTGAGAATGCTTAGATTTCAACACAGGATCCCCCCCCCCCCCCCAATGCAGTAAAAAGAAAAAGTTGAAAAAATATACTTTTCATTCTTGCTAGCAATTTCAAATCATTAAATTACTAGCACTAGTAAAAAATAAGGACTTAAAAATAATTTTAAGGACCTTGAATCAAAAATAAGTACTTTTAAGGGCCCTTATTTTTCAAAATGAAAAATAAGGAGTTTCTAAGGACTTTTAAGGACCGTGGGAACCCTGATATATTAAAATGTTATTGATCATTTCCATAGGAGATATTGTTTTGATTCTAAAATATAATTTTTGTTCAATTTCTAAACACATTGATTTGATTATGTGGATTTTTATAAAACAGCAAACAAGGCTTGAAAACTTAATAATATTCAAGATAACAAGCTAATGGATAGCAGTTAACATAAATTGGCAATTTTGATTAATGTAATCAAGATTTTTTAAATTAAATTTTACAGCTTGGTATTTGATTCAATTGTATTCCAGTTTGTGATAAATCCACTTCTCAACAATACTGAACGGCACTGAATTAAAATGCTTATAGAAGATTATAGAATTTGAAATATATATGAATACTTGCTATTTTCTTTCACTAGTACAATTTCCACAAAAATTATTTTGTTATACTTATCTATTATTCTGGTTACCAAACGTATCAGACAGTTTTCTTAAATTAAAAGCCTTTAAAATTACTCCAAATCGAATCTAAGAGAATTTAAAAAAGAAACTGATATAGAGAATTATAAAATTTTAAAAAGGGGGAGAGGATATAATTCAAATTATTACCTTTGCTTAGGATAGTTCATTATTGAATAGCAACCAGTGATTTTATTTCCTTACAAATGTTTTATCCTCAGGTTTATTTATTATTCACATCAATATAGGAGAAACATTTTTCATAAGCTCTTTCGAAAAATACAAAATATACATGATTTGATAAACATATACATTTTTGGAATGTTCATTAAAATCGGTGATAAAATATGCTCATGATCAAATTTATAATGAGATCTGAATCAAAATATACTATAAATAAAATTTTTCAACAAAACCAGTATGATTGAAAAAATTCTTTCTTATAAATCCTGTTAGAATCATAACCCCGATTCAATTAACAAAACTTTAAAATCTAAATATTTTCAAAGAAACTGCATTGTAACAGAATACATTAATTTACAAATTTACATTTATGATAAAACCTTAATTGTTAAAAAATTCACTTTATTTTCATGCACTTTTCACCATTTGTTGTGCTAAAGCTATAATATTCAATAAATTACAACTTAAATCTTACTAGATCTGGTCTTATCATTTTTCTTTTCCTTCAAATTCATACTTTGTAGCACGGTGCGATAAAATCAAGAACACCTGAAAAAAATCAAGTACTGGACCTTCTCTACTATACCATAAGCCAATTAAGGCTCAGATCAGAAAAGCACAACTAAAACTGCTATTGCTTTGACTAAAAGATGCTCCAACCATAAAACTAGTATAAACATTTGTACCAAAAACTTATGTTTGACATTGAAAATTTTTACAGATAAATTCAAACTACCTTTATGAACACAAAAATTTAAAACTAAAGCATGATTCCTTATATGAATGGGAAAGGTCGGGGATAACTCCTTTTTGTGTATAAAAATTGAGTTACATGACTAAAACTTTAAGTTTTCTATTTGCACACAACTTTAAAATTAAAAACCTTTAGAAAATACAAAGTAAATGTGAAACAATTTAAATGGTTTTTGATACTTAGTCTTAGTTACTTAGTTGAGAATTTTAGTTTAGATTACTCAGCACAAAATCTACATCACAGACCAAAGCAACTCAAAACCTTTTACATAACACTGTTACAAAAAAGTTATTGTTACAGCAGGATAAATTATGTTAAAACATAATTTTTGAAAAAAGCATGCTGTACAAAAGAAAGGAATAGCCATAGAAAGTTTATGAAATTAGGCAAAGATTCAAGTTTGGATTCATATTCAGTAGCTGTTTAGATTTATGATTTTACAAGTCAATACTACACTTGATGCATTTTAAGTATTGAGATAAGATAGGGTACAATAAAGTTCCCACCACAACTATAATTTTTAAGTAATTTATGAGCTCCATACATTAATTGGAACTTGTTTCATAATATAATCAAGAAAGAAACAAAAAAAGAGTTCCACCGTATACAAAAAGTCTAAAAAAGAAAAAAAAAAAAACAATTAGACTGAAAAAATAAGACTGGAGCAATATTTTACCAAATACTTTGAAAAGAAATTTTTTTATCTTTTTAACCTTTTGAATCCGGGCTATTCTTATAGAAATTTTTCTTTGGACCAAGGTAGTACGACAGTTGAACGACAGATAATATTTTCCATTGAAAAGAGAAGGTATAAACTGTTGTACCAGACGTATGAAACCTTGAAAAAATCCCTGGCTCCAAAGGGTTCGAGTGAAAAGTTAAACCCCGTCCTCGAAAGAAAAAAGATTTATGGTACAACATATGTACCGCCCGGTTCCTAAAGGTTAAAATGATAAGTATCAAACAATGCACTGAAAAACATCACATTCAATAAATATATGCAAAGACATCAGAAGACAAAAATAGTGAAAAACAGTTAGTACAAAACTGAGGGGAATGGAATAATTTTTCTTATTAAAGATTTTCATGAAAAGATATGTACTAAATTACACACTATTTACTGCCTCAGGACACTACATCACTTCATGTAAACCAATTTTTAAAGTCAAGGATTTTTGTGTTAAATGTATTTTACCTGTACTTATTTTCTTTGCAAAACTAAAGGTATTAAAAATAAGTTTTCAATTTGATGACGTCTAATTGTGAATGGATAAAAACATTACAATAGCTTGCTTTCGAAATTGAAATAGTTGCTAAATTTTAAAATCAGAAACACTAGGAACAGTATTCATAGCTTCTTAAAAACAATAATGCAGAGTACACAACCATTAAAGTTTGAATGTTGAGAGATAATACAAGTTAGGAAAGTTAGCAGTTGCCCTTCAGTGAAAAGAAACTAGACCACAAAAGTTTGTAAAAGTCATTTCAAATATAAAAGGACGGATGTTTGTTCTAGCAGCATAAAAACATTCTTCAGCTTTAAAATATAGAGTTCTTCGCAATAATGTAAGCTTAAAATCTACATATTAAAAAGAAGGATATATTAATGTTATATAAAAAATGATCATACACATAAAGCACTCATATGTACTTGAACAGGGTTGAAAACCTTGACCCTCACTCAAAAAGGCACAATAGGTATAAAAGAACATGAGTGATTGCAAGGGAACTGTTCTAAGAACAAGGGTATAAGCTTAAAACACAGCTAAAAGCCAGATACACAGTCTTCCACAACTTCAATTTGTACTTAGATCAAAATCAACATTGATAAAAACAAGCCTTTCATACACACATACTTTAAGATTTAACAAATAATGCCTTAACTGCTTATCCATTGTTCTTAGAATTACAGCTATCCTATAAAACATGCAACTTTTTAAAGATTTATACAAGATGCACAAAAAGCATCAAAGAGTTACAACACCATCATCTTCTGAGAGAGAAGGCTTTTCGGGTGTCTCCTGAACCATCGAGACTGTATGATCACGGATTTCATCTTCCTCGTAGTGATCATCATCACTAGGTAAAGATTGATTGGAATGCTGCGACCCATGAGACATTTGTGAAGAGTGGCCGACCGAACCACGCCTGGGAAAGCCAACACTGGACTGGTTTGCTGGCCGAATTGTGATAATTAAGTTTGATGAATTAGCTACCATCATATCCGTGACCTGATCAAGGGTCTTCCCGGCAACTTCAATGCCATTCACCTCGAGCACTTCATCATTGACAGCCAACAGTCCCGTGCTCTCGGCGAGACCCCCAGGAACTAGCCGAGAGATAAAAATTCCAGGTACTTTTTCGAGGCCATGAGGTGTCACCCTTACGCTCGTTCCATCACGGATGTAGAAACCCAAGGGCTTATCTGAACCATGCTTGACAAGCCTGACCCTGCGACAAGTGTCAGGAACAACATCTACATCAATAATCGAAGAGACTTGACGAAAATCCTCCGGGAAACTTATGGATATATGAGGTCTGCTTTTTGGTACTACTGATGGTAACAAGTATTGGCCAAGAAATTTTTTCCTTTTCCAGCTACTGCCATAACCATTCAGTTCTTCGCAACTCTCACCTGGAAAAAAGATAAAAACCAATGAAATAAAACCATCAACAGGTATGGTAATGTAATAGTTTTTAATAATTGCATCCATTCACATTTCTTTCATAGAATATAGGAAGAAAACTGTAACAATTTTTCATTGTAACCTTTAAAATTTAAATTTAAAAAAAGGTGGTTAGAAAACCGAACATAATATAATATTTGGTTTCAAACAAACATTAAGAATTTTAAAGAATGTAAAAACTGCTTTACGAAAGGTTAAATATAACCAATTACAAATTGATCTAAGGGAAAAGCCTCTTTTTTCTCTTTATTAAGAATGAGTGTATTTACTCAAAAAAAGTGAAACACAAAACTGAGTTATAGGAACATAAAAGCAAATGGTCATCTGATGTTTTTGAAATTATATTTTTCTTTTAAGTTAATATATATTCTTGCAACCTAGCAAGAATTGAAACTATCTTAAAATACTAAAATTTATTTTAGACTCTGAAAAAGCATTGTATATTTTTTTTCACTGAAATTAGGACTTTTCCCTAGATATTTTATTAAAAACATCATTTATCGTTCTTGCACTTTCTTTTCAATAAATGTGCTTGCCTTGCCCTTCTGTTTATTCATTCTTTTATTCCCGTAACAGGTACACACAAACAAACAAAGAAAGAAAGGACTAATTTCTCTTTTACCAAATATATTTTCACCACTGCAAATAATGATGTAAAAAATAAAATAAAATACATAGTTTTCATAAATGCTCTTATTTAAATTATACATGAGAAGAAAGGAGCTTTACTCCACTTGATTTACTAATGCAGTACACAACACTAGACAACTAGCACCTATTAATATACACATACATACATAGTTAAAGCTCCATTATAGAATGAAAATGTACGATTTTACCAGATAAAGTCTAAAATTTGAATTATCACCACTTATATGAATATCAAACATTTCTCACAAATATACATGGAAAAAAACCACACACACACAATGAGCACCTGAACAAAAACTACATTTTTTACCATTGCATAGTAACTATTCTTCATGAATATTGATAGAAATGTTTTAACACTAGATATTGTGAAAGTTCTTATTTACCTGTTATTAACCCCCTTTTTCCTGGCGCAATCCCGCCATTTCAAATTTCACCAGGGGGACAAAGGATATATATCCAATGTAAATTATACCAAAAAGTAACAAAAATTAAACCCACTTATGTAAATACATCAATTTCCTGAAACCGGGAGGGGGAGGGGGGTTGATCACCTAACCTGATCCCTCAAGTAAAGGAACTGTCTAGGCGTGGAAGATATAATCGTCGTTCTACTAATGACTAATGTTTAGTATGTACTTTTTCAAAATGCTAGACCTACCAATGAGGAAATTTGAATATTAGCAAAATAATTTAAACGGGTCATTAACAAAAACTTTGATTACAATTGAGCAGACATAGAATTAAATGTTGCTGTCTGAACTGTCTACAAGAAGTTTCACTAAAACAAATAAAAAAATCACTATTCAATATCTTTCAGAGAAAAAACTGTACATTTTTTTTCAATATTATAACATGATTTTTCTAATATAATATCAGCTCTTTTTTTTAATCACATTTTGTACTAGATTTTACTTCTGTAATAATTCTTTCAAGTTTTGGTGTGTCTTTAGGTTTACAGTAAAGCTCAGTGCAATTTATATTTATGTCATTCATTGTAAAAATTGTGTATTTTCATATTTTCACAATGCATGTTTGTTTGCTAAATGGAATACCATTTAGCTTCATCTTTTAGTTTAAAGCGAAGCAAAGCACATTTCAAAAGTTAAATATCTGGTGACTAATAGTAGCTGAGCACTAATATTTCTTTCAGAAGAAAATAATTGAGAAGGGTTTTTCGTAATAAGGCATAGTAAAATCATTTACAAAGAGATAGACCACTTTTGCAATTAACTACACCTTTGTTGAATGGTGACACTGATACTCTAACTGAACAGAACGATAACATTGCACTACACAACAGAAAACCATTATGATTAAGTCAATTTTCTTATTACTCTACTTCACATTTTTTGTTGAACTTTATTTTTTCTTAAAATAATGTTTCATTTTGTAAAATGTTGCTCCTAGCTTAGAGTACGGGACTTCAGCCGACCCATATCAAAGTTCCCCGGGATGCGGGACAGTATTTCAAAAAACTGGACAGTCCCTTGAAATCCGGGAAGTCTACAACTTTGATTATTAGAATGAAGTATTTTTTTTATCTAAGGATCCTAACACCTACTTTAACAGTAATATTAGGTTTCAATTGATGCAGTATTTTCCAGAATGTTACTCTTAGATAAAATGAGGGTCTACTTATGTTGGGAAAAATGCTGCTTATGGGAACTCAAAAGTAAATAAAATAAAATGAAATAACTCAAACTTAACTAAAACGAATATACAAACAAAAGAACAATAAACAATAAATAATAAAAACAAATAAAGCAAAGCAAAGCAAAAGGAATTACAATTTTGAAAAGCAAGTTGAAATAAATACCGAGAATATGATTTAAGGAAATTATAATTTCCTGTTTCTTCTTAACCCATAAATGGTAATATCCGTCTGTAGGACGGGTTAGCTTAACAGTTTTGCTGCCAGACGGCGTAAACCTCAGGTTGAAACGTCCACCTTCCAGCTATGATTTAATTGATCCATCACCTTGATTGTGTTTGTTTACCTCTGATGAAAGTTTCGTGCTTCAAAATAATTTTGCAATTTGAAAATAAAATTTGAAAATGTTTTTTTGTTTGGAATGCTCCAAAAAATATGCAATGTGTGTACAAAATTTGTAACTTTGTTTTTCTTTTAATTGATTCGGAATCATGTATATATAAATCTTCTTTTATTTTATTACATTTTTAAATGTTAAAAAATTCTAATTAGGGATGCACCGATTAATCGGCAGTACTGATTAATCGGCCATAATAGGCCACTTTTCCGAATATCTATAATCGGCAAAATCGGGCCGGTTAATCGGCTGAAAAATATTTTTCAGATATTATTTTTTAAAGTATACTTTCCCTAGGAAACTATGATGAATAATTTTATTAACAGTAATAATAATCCTCACAGTTGATAAAGATTTTTTTTTAATTAATTCTCCTACTTTGAATTAATATACATAGACAATGATGCAACATTTTTCATGTGGCGATAGTTTTCTCCTTAGCACAGTGCTTTCAGAATAACCTCTAATTTTCAAAGAATAAAAGTATTGAATTAAATTGCTACTAATTACTAAAATATATGAATTAAAAGTACTTCTAAATTAGGGTGTTCCCCACACACACACCCTCCCCTCCTTTTTTTATAAATTTTTATTTCCAATTAACATAACTAACAATGTATTAATAATATGATTGACACTAATATGAAAATTGGTTCTAAGAAATTTGATAAAATATTGAAATTATTCTGTGAAAACTAGAAAAATGAAAAAAAAAAAATCTTCTCCCAGAAATAAATTACTATTTCTAAACCTGGAATTGTTTAAGAGATAAAAAACAGTGATGGTAAAATTGGTAGTAGAAAAACAATTGTCCTTATCATTAATCGGCTCAGCCGATTAATCGGTAATCGGCCAATTTGCTTATCGGTGCATCCCTAATTCTAATTATATCTTTAGTTTTTTTTGTATTGTATAACATTGTCATAAATTATTTTTGCATTCTTCAATTCGTTTGTGATCCTTATTGATATTGTCATATTTAATTTGATAAAGTTTTAATAAAAACTGAACACAAATTTTTTACTGGACTTCTACACCCAAATGCAGAAGACAAAATAAACTTAGTCTCATAGACTGATGTTACTGGCAGTGTGAGTTGGAGGGATGTTACCATTTACAGGTTAAATTAATTCCTCTTTGACGAGAAGGAATTGTTTTTGAAAAAATCAATCTTGATTTCCCGTAAATTCTTAATTGAAAATACTTTTATTAGTATAACTATGAACATCTACTGGAAAAAAATCTGGTAGAAGATTGCAACACGTAGCAATATTGCGTTTTTCAGTGTTATTTAGGGAAGAGGAATTTTTTTTTATGATCCTTCTAAGTACAATTGAATGCAAGTTCCTTACATCAAGTCCACAATCAAGAAAAATCTGGTATGGACCCCACACTACTTCCTTTTACGTGTAAATTTCTTAGTAGTTGCCATAAGAGTTAAAAAAAGTGCTTGGAGTGAGCAAGGTAACAATTCAAATATTTATTCCCCTAATCTGTCATGAGACAATGCAAAAAATATTTTACAATGGTTCATTTTCTAAATATTGCTGATTTTAATATCATTCAGTGAATTTTTCGCAAAATATCGCCAATAGCGCAAAGTTGAACCCAAATAAAAAAATAATTTTTTCACCAAATTTGTCGCCAACTTGGCGTCAAACACTTGGCGACATATCGCCAAGTGGTCGCGCCAATTCATATCACTTGAGTCTGCATTGAAATTAACACTTATTTACCCCAAAAAAGGGGTAAAACACCCCCTTGGAAACATTCAAATGCAACCACAAGGGAGGTGCACATTTCATTTCATTTCACACCCCCAGGGTCCCCCGTACCTACCACAGCTTCGTGGTTTAACCGGGATAGGGCCCTGAAGGGCGCTCTGTTCTTAATTTTGAACCAGAACCTAGGGTCGAGCAAACCCTAGGCCCAGCACCCCCAGAGGTATCGTTAGGGGAGGTGCACAACTAGATCATCCTCAGAGCCTACATACCAAGCTAGAAGCTTCTACGGCATATAGTTTTTGAGTTATGCGACCCACATACGCACATACGTATATACAGACGTCACAAGAAAACTCGCCGTAATTAACTCGGGGGTGGTTGAAAAGGATTTTTCGGCTGCTTATATGTTGGTAGGTACATATGCACGTGCTGACAGGTCGAAAAAACTACTGAATATTCATTCGGGGGTGAGCAAAATCAAAATTTAGACTCAAATTTGGGTGATTTTTTCTTCGCGATCACAATACTTCCTTTACTACGTAAAAGGACATAAAAATATTCAAAATCCAGGAATACGTCCAGAAAAACTAGTTGAGTTGGCAGGGATGAATTAGTAAGGAATTCATTCTAATTTTTTCTAGTCAAGCTAAGTACAGAGTTACTGCAAATGATTAATTTATTTTGAAAATGCTATATATCCAAAACTATAGCACATACAATAGTGAGAAATATATGAAAATAACTATAAACTCATCACTAAGACGATTGCAGTATTTTTAAAATAGCGATAAAACAAGAAAAGCATTTTTTCATAATATTACAAAATGACTGATGATTGCCTGTTCTTTCAGCACTTTGGGGCATATTGATGACCTTATTTATGTATCCCCACTACCAAAACGTTAAAAAAATTCAAGAACAACATCCATGACAGACCAGGACAACATCAGACATTATCAGGACTTAACACACACAAAAAAGATCTACTTTTCTTATTTTGTCACAATTAAAAAAAAAACTGCATTCCTATTACCACATGCTTGATACAATTTCAAATCTTGTTAATTTTGGTTATCTTCATATACTATGCATTGTTGCACATGCAATACTTTTGGAATATGTAAAGTTTTGAAAATGGATGAATCATTTGAAATAAGTTGTTCTCAAGTGTTTATAGAATTGAATGAATTGTATAAGGTTAATATTGGGTAAAACTTCGCATTTAACACAGAACCTACAGTTTTGGAGTTTGACTGATTATAAATCAAGCTTGATCTATTCAACCACAGTTAAGAATTAGGTTTAGAAAACAGTTAAGAAAGTTTATGGCATCAGAAAACTTTACTGTTTGAGGACTTTTTATAATAACAAAAGCTTTACTATGGATTACCTAACACAAGAGCAGCTTCTGTTATAAATAAGTGTGTGGTTAAATGCCAAAATGGCTGTGTGCATTATTTTTTATGAAATGATTATTAACCGACTTCAACAAAGGAGGAAATTATACAATTCGTCGGATAATTTTTTTTTTTTTTTTGTATGTTATAAGATTACTCGAAGACACCTGAACCGATTTCAGAAATTCTTTTTTTGTTTGAAAGGTCCTTCTTTCCGATTGGTGCCATCCTCTCGTGGTCCGGTTTGATAACGGGAACCTGCAGAAATCGTTCAAAATAGAAATCGGGATCACAGTAATCGCAATAATGACAATTTTGAATGCAAGGCTTCTCTGGATTGTATGATGAAATTCATTTCTATGGTCTTTTTGAAATTTTCAAACTGAGTGTCTTTCTATGTCCTGCTTTTTTCTCCTGAACTCCAATGAACTGAAAGTCGAACCAGGTACTGATTGATTCGTAAGTTTTCATGCTTCTTTAGTTTTAATTTACATAAGGTTTGATAAAGGAATTCAGAAGAAAGTGAGAAAAATCTTCAAATTTTTACTCAAATTTAAGCGATTTGTCCTAAAGGATTAAATATGAAATCCATTGTTACAAAACGTGATTGATATGAAACAGTAATAATAATGATAATGAGAATTTTGAATGAAGGCTCAACTGAAGCTCATTAGCACGTAATGTATGTAGTAAGTTGTAAAACCTTTTGAACCGCAAGAAACTGTTTTGAAATATAAATTTGTTGAAAAGGTGTTAATATTTAGCCTTTGATTAAACTAGTACACAAATAAATACCAGAGAATAACTAGCATTAGTTTTTAGTGTGAAACGTTTAAAATTTTTGACGCGTTGATAGTTTCTTTCTTACATAGTTTATTTAATGGAGAATTTACTTAAGAAAATTAGGTGAGGTTTTGTAAAGGAAACATTACCTTATTTCATATGTACATTTACACTAAAAAGAATAAAATAAAAATACTTTTGGGAAAAAAAATTGAACCGAATGCTGAACTTCACTCGGCAAGTGCTCTAAAAGTAAAAAATAATTTTATTCCTTGAACACCATCGATACTACATTTAACATAAGTTTTGAAGTCAATGCAAAAACTATAGGTAAAATGATGTTTAACAACATTTTGCAGCGAAACCATTGAAAATTAATAGCTGAATATTTGTACCAGTACATAAATATGTGGTTGTTAATGTAGTGTATGCGAATGCGATTAAAGAACCTGGATTCATTGCAATTTATATATATAGTCAAATTATAGTTTTGTATGATTCTCTTTTGTGTTTTTGCGCCGACTTCAAAACTTATGTTAAATGTAGTATTGATGGTGTTCAAAGAATAAAATTATTTTTTACTTTTAGAGCACTTGCCGAGTGAAGTTCAGAAGTCGGTTCAATCTTTTTTTCCAAAAGTATTTTTTTTAATAACACATAAAGTCCACTACATCTCATTAATGTATCATTTTGTAATAAAAAAAAATAGAACTGTTGAGCCATGAAACCATGTTATAATCAAAAGTCCAACAACAATTTGTCTAAAAATATATAGATAAATATCAATTCTATCAAATAGTGTTACTACAATTCCAATGTATAAACAATCAGCCAAGAAACATATTTAGGAATTTTTAAAAAAGAAAAGAAAATGTCTTTAGACAATGCAGGTTGAATATAATATCAACAGAAAAATGTTGATGCATGCCATTATGATGCTGTATGCAACATGCAATTGACACAATCACTTTTGCATGCCTAAGGCAGTTGAGAGAAAAGGGAAAAGAAATCATACCTTTTCCTCAATGTCAAAATTCCTGAAAAAAAGAAATGTGTTCAACATAGTATTAATTTTAGCAAATGGCTATTTCAATTAGAGAAACAAGGTAACTAAGCTACTCCCACTGGTTCTCTTAGGCAGAAACTATTAGAAAGTGATTCTTGTGGTTTCTTTTAGCATTTTTTGTGATGCCAACCTTTTTTGAGAAATCATTTTTCAAAGTAAGGCAAATCAAAAAGAGAAAATTGTAACTAAAGTTGAAAGTAACAATCTCCAAACTGGACATCAAGCGATTATGCCAACTATTTCGGTGATTGAGTAGAATACCAGCCATTTATCATTTTGACTGAAAAAAGCTGTTTTAGACCAAAACCTTTTTACCTTGGTTTACTCCATTTCAAAGTGTCGACATTTAAAATTTACACACACAGTATGTTTTATATCACCAGCTAAATAGAAAAAAAAAAACCACTCCTAGTTAACCTATAGTACATACAAGTGTATTTTCTGAGACTACATCAATAATGTTGTCCAAATACATTTTGTGTAGTTCTGGAAATAAAGTAGAAACATATTTGTTTCATTTTTTAAATTAAAAATACTTTAAAATAGTTGAATATATTGCTATTCATTTTTTCTTTCTTAAAATAGCTTGTTTGCAAAGTTTTTTTTCTTCAAAAACCAAGTGATCTCTATATTTAGATAAAATAAAAGAAAAGGCCAATAGAAAACAGTTATAGAATGAAGTAATTGCAATACCATTTCTTTAAACCTTAGATGATTACACTTTACCTTTTGTGCTGTGGGTTCACAAGAAAGAATATAAATTCAAGATGACCTGGTGCACAGAAAAAGAAAGTGGGCAGGGAGGAGTAAAATGATAGAATTTTTTCTTTGATGTATAATGAACCATATGCCAGTTTATCGAGAAAAACACTACTACTGTCGTCCTCGCTTAAACGAATACTGTCGGTTCCAAGAAATATTATTCGATTAAACGGGGTATTTGATTAAGCAGGGATCTTTAACATTACGTCTATGGCATCGGTTCTAAGATATTTTATTCGTATAAGCAGGGTATTCGTTTATCCGTTACCCGATTGAGCGGGGACGACAGTATGAGTAAAAACTGTCAGGATGGGATTTTATAAGAACTTTGGGGCTCTACCCCAGGTAGCACAAACCATCGGGTTTACGTTGGGGAAAGGTTGAAAATGCATCGCAAAGGTTGGATATACGTTCGGTTGGAAATCGGTTCTTTTAATAACACTTATCCGATCATTCGAATGATCGGATGAGCGTTTAAAAGGAACCTATTTCCAACCGAACGTTAATCTAACTTGTTTCCAACTTTCAAACCTGTTTCACCTTCACGCCCAACTTGTTTCAAGCTCGTTGCTGATTTGTGAGGACTCGGTGGGGGCTGAGGGATGCG
Organism: Uloborus plumipes; assembly: GCA_038373865.1. NCBI lineage: Eukaryota > Metazoa > Arthropoda > Arachnida > Araneae > Uloboridae > Uloborus > Uloborus plumipes. The sequence goes on from JAXGGA010004575.1 coordinate 28,819, forward strand.
CAGTAGAGCCATTTATTTTCATTCCAATGACAGAATATCTCCGGTTCACACGTGCTTGGTGTAGCTCGAAACAAGAATACTCAATCTTCGCTATGCATTTTTAATCTCCCAAAGTAAGTGACAAACTTTATGAATGCTTTGAATTTCATGTTTTTCCTTTATTTAGAATGTGTACTTTTGAGTGTTGTGTGCTTGTTTTTAATTGGTTATCTTGTTCTTTAGTATATTATATGCTGTATGTACGATGATGTAATTTTCACGATTTGGTACCATTTATTTCAATTTGACTGTTTCAATATCCTTTATTTTTACTCTCCATTGCTCGGAATTTAGTGTCAGTGATTTGAATAATTTTCATCCTCATTGTTCTGTCTTTGATTTAGCAAAAAGCAAACGGGTTTGTTACTCTTCTTTTAAAGTTAAGAATAGTTCTAATTATATAAGTTCCACATGTCTTGCATAGAAATAAAACAGTATCTTTTAATGATTGTTTTCTTGTTGAAAATAACATTGAAACTCCTTTCGCATAAAAAAAATTAAGTTGAAAAAAAAAAAAAGCTCAGTTGTGCATTTTTCACAATATTCAAAATTATCCAACTCCATTTCGCATCATTAACTTGCTTTGAAGATATAGCTGAATCCTTGTGTTTTTTTAAAGCGAATATTATTTAATTTTACAAACTTTTATATTTTCTGTGTTTTTACATATGATATTTATATGTTAGCTGTTCTACTACACTATTTCCAAGATTAAAAGAAAAAAGACTAGTTGGGTTATTTTTAATGGCAGGATTTTATATTCTGTCTTAAGAATAATCTTGCTGGTAAATGATATTTCCTGAAAAGAAAAGCAGATGCGAGACGTAATTATTCAAAAGGGGAGAAAAAAAAGGTAAAAGTTTCTTTGTAAATCATTTTTTAATTTTTTTGTGTTCATATGTATTTGCATAATAAATATACATTGTATCATTAAAAACATACAGTTGTCCTAAACCTTTGCACATCGTTGAAAAATAGTAGGTTTAGCGTTGAAATTTATAGTGAAATAATGCGAGAAAATGTTGGTTATCCGTTGTTATTTACATCGGAATAACGTTTGGAATTGATTGGTCCACTTGTTGTTTTTACATTGGAACAACGTTGGAAAAGCGTTCAGATAACGCTGGAAACCAACTGTTGTATAACCGTTTTCCGACGTGCACATTAACGTATGTTCTAACGTAAGAGACCGATATTAGTCTAACGTAATGTGAAAACGTTGGACCAACGCTAGTGTGCTAGCTGGGACAGCTAGCCAAACCAATGAAGCACTCTGGAATGATCCATACAAACATGAAAAACAGTGTGGACAATGGAATGATGTTCTCTTTTTATTTACTGTATATACTCGCGTATAAGTAGAGAAATTTAGTTCAAAAAATGAAGTTGAAAGTTAGGGGGTCGACTTATACGCGGGGCAGAATTTCCGAAAATTTTCCCCGAACAACAACGAGAAGATTTTTCCGATTCAGAGTCCAACTATTTTACACAAGCGCTAAAGAAGTAAATACTCATACATCCAACTGTATTTTTGCATGATTTGATTATGAAATAAAGAATAAATAATTACAATTAACGACCGATAACGTAAAACGTGCAAGAATTGCCGTATTGTCGAATTTTCCGATTGATGGTGTTTATCTTTTTGAAACAGAATGTGATATAGTTACATCGCAAAATTTCATTGATAATAATGCAAAACAAAAGCAACAGATAGCAAAAATTGTAACCTCAAAATCGAACCCTTACAAAAACCGCGGTCGTAAAACCGAACCCTTTTCAAAAATCGCAATCGCAAAAATGAAACTCTTTTTGTGAAAAAGAATAACAATCGTGCTATTTTCAACATAAGAATGCTCACTGTATTTCATTTTCCTTCTTTTTAAAACATTTATATTCAAAAATTTAAACATATTCAAAAATATAAAATTTTATTCATGTAAATGTTTCTGGAAACATGAATCGTTTTGCTGATGATGTAAAAATTATGGGGGTTGTAGAAAACGATGAACAAGTAAATAAGCTGCAACAGGATTTGGATCATATTACTAAATGGGCAGACAAGTGGGATATGGCAGTTAATCTTGGGAAATGTCAAGCGCTGCATTTAGGTCATGCAAATAAGCATACAAGTTATTATTTACAGGGTTCAGTCATTAGTAAGGCAGATAATGTTATGGATCTAGGTGTCTTAATAAATCAGGACTTCAAGTTCAGCCAACAGTGCAGCATAGCTAGTAACAAAGCCAATAGGATGCTTAGGTTTATTAATAGATCTATTTCAAACAAATCTAAAAAGGTTCTTCTGCCTCTATATAGGAGTTTGGTAAGACCTCATTTTGAGTATGCTGTTCAGTTTTGGTCTCCTTATCTGAAGAAAAATATTAATGTATTAGAAAGGGTACAAAGAAGGGCTACAAGGTTGGTAAACGGATTTTCTAATCTAGACTATGATTCCAGACTTAGAATGCTTAATATGTATAGTCTTGAGCAAAGGAGAACCAGAGAGGACATGATTCAGTTATTTAAATTTATTAAAATGAATGATGTTGCAGGGTTGGATTTTTACACGGAAAACAGGACAAGGGGTCATTGTTTTAAGCTGTTTAAACTTCAGGCTAACCTGGAAATTCGAAAAAATTACTACTTTAGCAGGGTAGTGGGAACTTGGAACAGTTTACCGGAAAAGGCGGTAAGGAGCAATGGAGTAGATAGCTTTAAGAGGGCCATTGATCTTCATTGGGGTCTTTAATTTGACTAGGACCAGCCCAGTTGGGCCCAGAGCCTGCTGCTGGTCGTCGCATTTGTATTTCTATTTGTAAAATCGCGGTAAAACGTTCCCAGATCGGTCCAAATTTACAAAAATCGTGATAGCAAAAATAAACCCTTTTTGTGAAAAAGAATAACAATCGCGCTGTTTTTAACTTGAGAATGTTCAGTGCATTTCCTTTTCATTCTTTTCAAAACATTTATGTTCAAAAATCACGGCAAAACGTTCCCGATCGTTTCAGAAAGTCCGGTCTTAACTTATACGCGGGTTTTCGATTTTTCCCCCCGATTTTCCTTCAAAAAGTAGGGGGGTCGACTTATACGCGAGATCGACCTATACGCGAGCATATACGGTAAGTGACATGAAAGCAAAAAGTTGGTTTCATCAGATAATTCATCATGAAAAAACATTTCACCTGTGCATTATGTATTTTAATTTTCACTTGATATTTTATTATCTACATTCTAAACTAAAAAACAAAATAAATTGACTACCTGAAGATTTTATACAAAAAAATCAATTTAATAAACTAAGTTTACCTTTTTTCTGCACAATTAACCTAAGTAACCAAGGCCAGTTGTTCTTGGAAGAGTTGATAGCTCTTGCAAAGTTATCATCATTATTGATTGGCAGCAGATCTCCATGGACAGGGTCCGTATAACTGATTGTGAAAGAGACTTCATGTAGTTTATGAAATTTTTCTATTAAATTATAAAATTCTTCAAATGTGGTAATTTCACTCCGGTCCAGAGAAAAGCGCCTGAATTCTGCTTCAAGCTGCAACAATTGGAACATATTTGAAAATCAAAGCATAAGCTAAGTTATTATTGAAATCTGAAAAGATTATGAAGTTTAATTATAAAAGTAAGAAGAAGTAATGTGGTATTTCAGAAGAAAATTAAAATTTCACTCAAAAGTGGCACGTAATTTGCAGCATTTGATTTTTGAAAGCAATATTTATGTCATAAATATTCAGTGGCGCGCCTACGGGGGAGCTACAGGGTTTAAACCCCTCCCAAAGGAATGAAGATGAATCACCTTGAAAAAAAAACTGCTTGAAATGTGTTTTTTTGATTTAATGCTTGAAAATTTGCCAAGAGATAGCCCCTCAACCCTCTTCTTAATTTAACCAAAAATGACTAGTTTTTTTTCTCGAGGACTTCAAATTCAAAAACTTTTCAAGGGAGGGTAGGGTCACTTAACCCCTCCCAGGAAACGATCCTAGGAGCGCCACTGTAAATATTCTTAAAAGTTTAATGAGATGAACATTTCAGTTCAATGATGACCCAGAAGCAGAAATTTTCTAGCCAGTCTGCGACACCGATTCGGACAGTCGGAAATAATCTGCAGCATTTTTATTAGTTTACTCTTTTTTTTTAATTCAAATTGAGGAGTATTTGAGGACTTTTTAACACATTCGCTACCGATAAGTTGTCCTTTTGCAAAATCTCTCAGAAAACACCAGTTAAACTATACTGATTGAAGGGAAGAAACATAATGTTCTTAACATCATGCGCTTTTAAGGAGTTGGACATCTTTTTAAGCAACCATAAATATTTAAATAATCGATTTAGAAAATTCTATTGATTACTTACATACCACACCAAATTGTCTTCACTGAATCGTAAATACAGTCCACGCTTGATATAACGACCACGACCGTCTCCCACCCATAGAAAAAGGTCTTTATAACGAGGAGTAGTCAGTCGCTAGTAGATTAATAGTGTATAAGAATAAAGCTGGGGCCTTTCCCACTGCTGCTTATAATAGGATAGTAATGTAAAATGTATAATGAAAGTACAAAACATGGGATAATTTCGTTTGTTTTGACGATGAACAGCATCACCATTTGGCTGACCAAAGACTTTTATTTTCTCTCAATTTTCGTTGAGCTGTAGTTGATTTTCCTTCCCCTTCTTTTGAAAATTATCTGCAGATCGCTGAAAAATCTGCGACGTACGTCTCGCAATTTCTGCTACTGGGAATGATGACCACATAACTCTTAATCATTAGTGCTGAAAGACGGTAAAAAATTTGATCCTAGAACTATACATTTACAGCATGCCTGTATGACTTCGAGCAAGGAGAATTGAGTAAATAGTCACAGAACAATTAATTGAGTAAATAGCCACAGAACAATTCCACGTCAGGTCAAAATAATAAAGTTTGATGTCACTCTTTTCTTTTTTAACGAAATTTGGTATGAAAGACGCATATATGATAAAATAAGTAATCTTACCAATTTTTGGATTTCTAGTTCTAAAACTGTTTAAAATACAGTTAGCTACGAAAAAAACTCAAAGAATGCTAAAAAACTGAAAAGGGTTTAACTAGAAATGACTGTAAACTTATCTTCTAATAATAGAATAAAATTAAAAAACAATTATAAAATTAAAAAATAAAGCTTTCTATTGACATGTTACATGATTTTCTTACAACCGATTTGAGTTTCAAGGTGAGCCATCTCAAAACACCACTGCACGGCTTGCACTGCAGTGGCAAGCCATTGAAAAAAATCCGGAATGTGCATATTTTTCTGGCAGTTGTATACACAATTTGACTTAAAGTCATTCAATGATTAACCCAAAAGTGTTTTTCGACAAATCTGTTTATACTGCACCATAAAAATTGAACCTTTCTTCACATTCTATTATGGGACCTGCTGCAATATTCAATGTACAGTATAGGTTATGAAAACGAATGATGTCATACAAATTATGCTTCAAACTAAAAATATATGAAGTAAATTCTGACATGTATATGTACTGTAAGGGTATGCAAGTGAAGCAATCATAAGAAGATGAAATGATATTCTACCTTCATGATACAAATTACCTGGAATTGATCAAAAAAAAAATTTTCAATTTCTGCACTTACCCATTAGCCGGGTGTAAGCGAAAATTTACCAAATAACATATCGCTAAATAATGTAGAATTCCGTCAAATTTCTTACAACCATATTTGTTTACCATTGAGCGTACTTTTGTTCTAGTGACAGATTTGTCATTCGCTTCGTTTGACGACATTGGCAAGTTTTCACTTGCGCCCGGCTAACAGATAAGTACTAAAATTTCATATCATCACCCAAATGATTTTTCTAGATTATTGCCTACTATTAACATGCTCATACGAAGTAATTCAAAGCAACATCATTTTGAAATATTTCTAAACTTATTAATAGAAAAGAAAAGTTTTCAAAACATTTACCAACTAATCACTTATGAACAATGTAACATTTTTTGCTATCGGCACTAATAGTTTGTTTTTCAGGGGTCCCATAGATGAGCTACAGCATGTAAAAGACACAGGATGTGTGAAATGGATGTGACTTTCCAAATGCTTCCCTCTGTTTTCTCTCTGGATTTTTTTCAGCAAAGTTCTTAAAAATTAAACCAGAGTAGAATAAAATGCATTTTTCTCCCGGAAAGATTAGAACTAGAGGTTTTAGTCATTTATTAGATAATCCTTCTTTTTTCAGCAGCTTCTTTCTTCAATATAACATTGAAAGGAGTTTGAAATGCTTACTCTTTGGAGGTGTGGCCGATTATCCCAGTACTGCCCCTATGCGCAAAGGAGAGTCCCATTTTTTTTACTTTGGAAATTCATTTATTTCCATCATCTCATGGGTTAGACAGGTGGGGACCTGTGATCAAACTTGTTTGTATGAAGCAAAACTTTCTCCAAGATTCCAAACATAAAATTATTCCATCCTATCGTCAAAACATTGCTGTGTACTTTTTTCATCTTAAATATGTTTTATAAATTTCTTAAGTTTTGCAGACAATTTTCAGTTCTGTGTTTTTTAACTAAATTTATGCACAATTAAATTGTATTGTAGAGTGACTACTGTGTGTCATTCATTTTTAAGGTTGCCCCAATTAACTATACTGAAGCTGAGGTGTAAAAACTGAACATAACAAAACATACTAGTTGCATAATAGAACTCTGCTTGCTTTCAACTTTATATTTTTGCTATGAGCCATGATACAGGCCTTGAGAGGAGTGAAATGTTTTTTTTTTTTTTTTAAATGTTTAAAGAAATTGTTTGAGTTTGCAGACAGTTTTAAGTGTTTCCTAGGTGTGCTTACTAGTTATCTGTGCTAGGTTTAAGACATAGCTTATAAGGAACATATGATAAATAGGTATCACAAGATATTAAAAAGAGTAAAAAGTTTTATCAATGTTAACTGCAGTAAAGAAAAATTACTTACCCAATTGATGATGAAACTTATTTACATTTTTACTAAAAAGGGCAACAATGTCTTATTCATAAGAACATTTCAGTAACTGCAGTTCATAACCACTTGGAAGTAAACTGATAGCATTTTGAAAACTTGACTTATTAAAGCAAAAAACTAGTTTCTAAGTCATACTTGTCACACAAAAGCAAACACTGATAATACATTTGGTATCATTGAACTATTTATACATTTATTATGATTCAAGTATCAATGCTGTGACAAGTGGAAATTGTGAGTTCAAACAGTTGTGAATGACAATTCGACAAAGTGATAGCCTTTTCTGTGAAAAAAGTAATTACGTAATGAGTTGATTGAAAACTTCTCTTATTGATAAAGCACATGATAATTATTTATAAATATACGTGTGACAGGTGTCAAAGGTAAACTTTATTTGCACTGGTTACACAACGAAATGTCAGGTGAGAAACTAAGGTTGTGTACACAATTCAAAAAAAGTTTGCACTTCAAGTAAGATGTCAAAAAACTATAAACACGCCAAGACGATAGGATAGGCATCCGAGTTTTCATTACTATACTTACCTTACTTTTAATCTCAATACGGCTTCTGGGAGAACTTTTAGGCGTTTTGGGAGTTTTTGACATGTTAATAGACATGATTTTGCTTGAAAGACATTCACTGAAATAGCTCTTAATTCATGACAGAATGCACAAAAAATTATGGACGGCATTAAACATTTTCATATCCTGGCCACCATATCGGCCGCAACTCCTTACAACCCCCATGACGTCATCAAGTTAACAGTCAATCAACCGTGAAATAAAACACAAAGATCGAGACACACCCTTTTGAGAAAAGTGAAACAAATGGAGCAAAATCTGATTTTCATCCCATTAAAAGTTACCATTTACATCAAAAATGCAATCTTTACAGCTTCTTTTAATTTCTTTTGCTGGAAAATCCCCAAAGTGCTCACTGAAATGAACTGTCCCTAAAATGACAAAAACATCGCTTAGCAATTCATTTTAAAAGAAAAAATAACTTGTTTAAAAATTAGCTTCTTTCTGGCAAATGCAAAATACTGCACAATATCAATCAAAAGAGAAGTAAAAATGAAGTTGAACGATAGCATTGTAAGCAAAATAGTGACTTGCAGGAAGGAAATTATTTTCTTGCTTTCAGATGCACATGAAGCGCCAAGAAGCAGTTTTTAAATTCTTCTTTTTTGATTTTGAAAGCAGAAATAATTAAAAAAATATATATTGCAGTCTGAGTTCTGTTTAATAGGTTACTAAAATATAGAGCCGTATGGGCCTTACTAAAATATCTAAAATAGAAGTACAGAAGTAACACTGAAACGTTTCCTTTACTGAAGAATAAATCGCTTTTCCAGAAAACGTGCCAACGCGTTGATTTCAAGATTCGTTACAAACGTTTTTTACAGCAGTGATTTTAACGAAATACTTTCAATAATGTTTTTTTTTCTTTTTGTAAAATTGCAATTTTTGTTAAAGCGGCTGAAGTTAAGGGAATTTTCAAAACTTTCATGACTTTCGAAACTTTTTCCAAAAGTTTTCACATGATAATACGTAATAGTTTTTTACTGGGTTTTTATAAAAACTTTTTTTCGATTTGAAGTAATATTCTTTTGTTCTTTTCTATATGCAGCGCCGGCTTTCGTTATGGTAATTGCTGATTTGGTTATGCTATATGTTCCACAATTATGAATGTTGCTTGTCATGCTAGTTTTAAAATATAGGGAATGCTCTTACAAAGTATTATGAATTAAAAGAGAAACTTAAACGCATTTAAATGACGTAGTCCGGGAGCCAGCAATAGATTTTGGGTGGTCATTTCACATCAGCTAGTTTTCATTTCTGTAATGAATATCAAGGCCGTAGCCAGGATTTTTTTTCGGGGGGGGGGTTCGAAGTGAAGAAAGTTTGTTTGAAAAAAAAATAAACAAGAGGTTGCAAGTCTTATGACGCAATGGGAGCAAAGGCTGCTTGTACGGGGGGGGGGGGGGGCAAGGGGGCACCTGCTTCCCTTCACTTCCGAAAGTAAAGGGGCCCTGCCCTTCACCTTTTAGAGCGAAAAATTAACGGTCGGTTATTTACTGGGTGGATATATTTATTTCATGAAAATTAAAAACTGAAAATACCACAAAAATGTTTTTTTTTTCTCATCTTATTTCACAAGAAAGGAACTTTGAATTGCAAAGGGGACATCTACAGTAAAATCCATCCTGCTTTTCAGACTGTATTAAAGTTTTAGAGGTCATTTGTTAAAATCCAATAATATAGCCAAATTTTACAAAAAAAAAAAAAAAAACAGCTTTAGGGTTCCGCCCTAAGCTCCTCACAAACTTCTTTTGATCCCCCAATTTCTTGGTGCACCAGCCGCCTATGATTGGGAGTATGTTGGACTAACAGGAAGGAGAGCGAAGCTGAGGTAATGGACAACACGTTAATCAATAGGCTTTTGGGAAGAATGAAAGGAGTCTTTCTCCTCTCCTGCATTATTTTTCAAATAAATAGATCAGAATTTATGACGACATCATGTTTGAAAAATTGAAGGAAAGATAATTAAAGAATTTCAAAGCTTTGTTCTTTTTTTTTTTTTTTTGAAAGTTTAATCTGCGAAAAACAAAGCACACAACTACGTTTCATATTTCTTTAAAAAAAATCAGGAAAATTTATTTTTAAGTCGGCCATTTTTTCCAGTCACAACAAACAGCGGAGTGATAAGTTCAAATCCAAGTAATTAATAGTGACGTTAGCGTTTTTTTTTTTTTTTTTTTGACAACTGCGTTTCGTATTACTCTACGGCGTTGTAAAAAGTTGCCAGCAGCAACAAATGTAAATTACACTGGTTTTGTGTACCCTTTTATCCGCATTAAATTTTATGATGGAAATATCCATCATCATGCAAAGAGGGGTTAACCCAAAAAGATGATCCAATATATAATTTGGTATGGTTTCATGCAAGTTTTATATGTACATCCAAAAAAAATTTCATCAAAATCTGAGGGGGTCGAGTGGGGATTTTCTCGAAATTTGGGACCCATAACATGGAATGACCCATAGTTCTGCTCACTATTTCGCCAAAGGAGTTTTTTTCTATCTTTTCAACTTAAACCTTAAATTATTCCGTCTCTCCTGCTGGTCTATAATCCTTAACGGGATAACAAAGTTTATGGCACTTGTCGTTGAGATACTTTTATCATGGAAAAAGAAAGAAGATCCTCTCCTTTACGCCATAAAACTAGTGTGGTCCCCTTTTGGGCTTACTGCGAGCAAATTAGCAAAAAATATAAGATTTTTGAAAACTTCTATCTCTTAACACATTGATCACAGTAATAACAGATACAGATGTTTAAATCAGTTATTGTTATTATCAAAATGGAGAGGTGATGAGTTAACGAAAATGCATTCTTTGTTTTCTGGGTGCGAAGTGTTTTGTACTATATTTCCCGACCCCTATAGCACATAGCAATTTATCGTCGCACTCCTTTATGTTCCTTCCTTCGGTCCCACGGATCCCACGTCACCAAGTCGCAGAGAAGGAGGGAACCAGGGGGTAAACTCCATGGGAGCAACACCCCAGGAGAGCGAGCTAGAAAAGTAGTCCAGAGTACGAGTATATCCCAGAGCAGGGATAGGAAAGAAATTCTCTGGCGACGGGAGCCAGACACTTTCTGCCCCCATTCTCTTCCTTGCATTTACCATTGATGAGAGGGGCTTGATTTACCAAGAAGTCCATGAGGCTCGGCCTAGAGCTGTAGGGTCCCCACCTTGGGAGGGGGGGGGGAGCAAAATCAAAGACGAAATAGTAAATTATAACAAAGTATGATTTTAATATGGAAATCATGAAGTTGAAAATCAAAGTTTATGGTTTCAACTCTACAGTACTTTTTTCACTTTTCAATGGGGCCCATCCAGATGTTCAGGGCCCGATTTAGAAATTTAAGGTCTGCCCTACTGTCCTAAAGTTCCTAGATTGGACACTGATGGTGGAAAACTAAAATTCACGGGCCCCTCTAACTTAGCGAGCCCAGGGGCCATGCCCAGGCTGCCCTCTCCTTTTGCAGGGCAAGGCCAAGATAAGAAAATTTTTTTGATAAGAACTAGAACTACTTTGAAGGGCCTATATCCTATATGCCAGCCCCTCAAACCCATTTGGTCAAACCAATATCCTATCTATTGTGGGGACCTGTATACTACGTAACGTATTGTTATGAAAAACATCTATATTCTAGCAAGTACAGAGATTTATATGTGCGAAAATTTTTCGTTGAGTAAAAGGCCCGATTAACTTTTGTGCCCCGAACGAGGAAAATTTTTGATTTTCCCTCCAATAACTGCCTTACCTGTGAACCAAGCCGAACATTATTAATTTTTCCAGGGGGGTGGGGGAGGGTATACACTCAATACAAATTACCAAAAAACCTCGCCCCCTAAATGCATTAAATAGGAGGAAATGGGCATGATCGGGAGAAATTTGCTTCTGAACTGATTTCAAAGAAAGTAAAATTAAAACCATAGTCAGACTCCCATGTTCAACTCCTATTGTAATGAATAAATTTCAAAATATTTACTAAAATGAAAAATATTTTCCCCCCCTTGATCATATCTAACAAAGTTTTTTTTTTAAATCAGAACATAAGTACAATAGCTCATGCAAATACTAATAGAACAAATTGACATCAACTTTTGAGGTCTATGTCTTTTTTTCTTTGATTTCACGTTGAATGACGCACACATTTTTGATCTGCAATATCCCCTTGAAACTGGTTTGTCTCAAAAATAAAAATAACGTTTTTTAGTTAAGAAAAGTGTGTTCTTTCCAATGATGTAAAGAAAATTGAAATTCAAGATGACCCTTTTGAGATATTGCCCTTTGAAATTGAGACAAAATTGAGAAAAAAGAAATTTGACTGGAATTTCAACTCGCATAATTCAGCAATTATTTGAGCTATCGAGATGCCACTAGCACATCTTTCGGACGAACTATCAGGCTACAAACGAGGAAAGAATTAGCTTTAGAAAGTCATTCTCTCAGCAGATACAAGCTGATAAGGTATGGTCAAAATTTGCCAAAATACGATTTTTTACCAACTTTGGCAGCAAATTTCAAAAAAAAAAAAAAAACAGCGCATGGAGCTTCTGTTACACAAGTAGGCTATTCTACCCTAAACAGAGATCAGAATCACCAAATTTGAGTCTGATAATCGTCTTAGGTCGCTAGCAATAAAAGCGCAAACTTGACGATTTGGACATTTTTTTCAAGACACGAAAAAGAGGCCTTTCTAAAATAATTTTTACTGGCTGAACCATAAGGCTTATGGAGCTATAATTTGGTATGGTTTCATGCAAGTCTTATACATACATCCAAAAAAAATTCATCAAAATTGGAGGGGGTCGAGTGGAGACGCCTCGTACGCTTGACATGGAATGACCCCTATTCAAGTTTATTTAAATGATTTTTTTTATTTTTATTATTCTAATTTTTCTTTATATCATCAAAAACCTCAGACCCGTCACAACTTCGAGGGGGGGGGGGGGGCGACCTCCGACCATCAAACCTTGAAATTTTCTTTTCTTTTTCTTTTCTTTTTTTTTTTTTTTAGTTGAATACTTTTTTAAAATTTTTGAGGTTTGAAAATTTCGGGGGGGGGGGGGGTTCTGACCCCCTGACCCCCCCCGCTGGCTACGGCCTTGATGAATATGATGTTTGTATGAAACCTCGTGGACTTCAGCCCTACAGTGGGTGGATTAGGCAGCGGCAGCCTCTCAAGTACGTTAAAAAAATTAAAAAAATAAGTGATACCATCCCGTCTGAAATTTCTTTTAATATTTAAATTAGATCCTGTAGGAAAGATAACAAAATATTCAGCAGACTCGAAAGTGGTGGCTCAGCTGACTGCATAAAGGTGTCAAAAAAAAAAAAAAAAAATCTTTGGTCATTCCAATTCAATTGAAAATTTAGTATGCTATAGTTTGATATGCGGGTGGAAAACTTGTCCGCTGAAGCAAAAATAGTGTATCGTGTAAATTAAGTCTGAGCGCCGCGAGTTTTTTTTTTACACAGAAACTGATAATTTTTCCTCTGTCATCTCCATGCTGAACATTTTGTTTTTGCTTAAAGTATCATCTCTTATTACATTGGAAAACTAACAATCTATTGAAAGGGGCAAAGTGAAATAGTGAAATATTTTCAGTTCGCAGAGCCATCTAGCAATATTTTCAATCGAATTGGAAAAACTAAAAAAAAAAAAAAAATTGACACGTTCATGCAGTCAGCTGACAAATAATCGCACTTACGAGTCAGCTGAATATTTTTGATCTTTTCTGCAGGATATTATTTAAAACGCTTTGAGGGGCCGCGGACGTAAAAATCCGCTTTAAAATATTTCACTAGGTGAATTTATCGTCCAGCATTTTCTGAAAAAAATACATATCTAATTTGATTACTTGGTGGGAAAAAAATATTAAGGGGTCATTAAGAAGAAGTAATGACGGTTAATTGTTAAATTTATAATAAACGAAGTTTCAGCCGGGATAGTATCACTTATATGAGCTTGCGGCGCTCAGACTTAACACGCGAGAGCTCGCGCGGGGTCGGAAACGACCCCAGCCCTTTTTTGTTTCCATTTCTTGGAATTTCATGGACCAACCATCTTTTGGGTAGCTGCCATTGTGTCCTTGATTGATAGGTGGGTGTGGTTGGAATTTTCTTTAAACCTTTTAATTCTTGTAAACTAGGGGGGTTCTTGCGATTGGAGTCTTTTACGACCACAGGCGACTGACGTCAGTAAAGTTCTCGGAACGGAACAGGTGTTTGGAGTCGGTTCCATCCAAAGAATTTTGAAACATTTTGTGAAAAGGAAGTAGTATTCAGCAATCCTTCTTCTAGCCATGATTTTCAGTTAACAAGCATGTCATTCACAATGATTGTGTAGTTCTGTTCTTGCAAAATTCATATTTTTCAATTGCTTTTGCACTACTTATAACAAAGAAAAGATGCCGATTCCATACGAGCAAGGGATGAAGCATTTTAGCTAATTACTAGCCGATGGAGAAAGTGATGAATATGTGTCATTTCAGATGATGAAGCTTTAGCAATAAAAAAAAAAAAAAAAAAAAAAAAAAAAAACCTAAGTGATTTTGACAGTAAAAGCAAATTTTCTTTTAGCGAAAATTCTGATAATCCTGATACAGATGACATCTTTATTGGAAGAGATAAAGAAACTATTTGGCAAAGAAATAAATTTTGAGCTAATGTTTGTACTCCAGTTCGAAATATAAGTATTTTTCTGCCTGCACCAAAGGGAAACGCAAAAAATGTTACTGATGTGTTTGAGAGATGGAGTATTTTCGTAATAGTTCATAAAGCACTTTCTTTATGCAATTCAAATTAAAAACTGATCACTGTAGAAGTCTCTGTTAGTGAAAAAACATAAATGAATAAAGTAAAATAAAGAAGTCATGAAAAAGAGGAAAAGAAACGAAGAACAACACATTGGGGTCGTTTTCGACCCCGCGCGAGCGCTCGTGTGACAAAACATGGCGCGAGCTCTCGCGTGAGCAGACTGAAAATTTTCTCTGTTTTAAGTATTATTTAATTTATTTCACACTAAATTTGTTTTGATTTGATTGACCATATTAGTTATTTAGAAAATAAAGTTATGCGCAAAAAACAGCGAATTTCAGGCAACTTGTTGAAAAATGATTAAATATGAAACACATTGTTTTATTAAAACGTGGTTTCTGTAAAACAGTACATTAATAATAATCACAATGAAAATTTTGAATAAAAGCTTCCCTGAAGTAAAGATGAAATTCATTACCATAACTGCTCAATTTCTGGTATATTTATCTTTATCCAGTCAATAACAGATAACGGGCCAACGGGCTCTTTCAGATACCTCTAATATTTATAAGTTTTAATTAAATTAGTATACAAATAAATACCTGTAAAGAACAAAGATTAGTTTTTAGTTCCAATCTTTTAAAATTTTGGAAGCGTTGACACATATATGTATTTTTAATACGGAGCATTTATGTGAAACTATAAGATGAAGTGTCAAATGGCAAAGTTCTATTTTTGAAGTACATTTACACTAAAAGCAATAAAATAAAAATATTTAAGCAACAAATGCTCTAAAAAGAAAAAAAAAATTCTTTGAACACCATCGATACTGCTATTAAGCATAAGTTTTGGAGCTGGCGCAAAAACATTAAATGGTAAAACCATACATAATCGCAACTCAATTACAAATATAAATATGTAATAGCAAAATAAAATTGGCATTTATATTTCGTTCTTAATTTTGAGAGTTTTTTCTGAAAAAAAATTAATCGAAGAGTGGTTACGGTGCAGTGGCGTACATAGCGCCCCCGCAACTACCGCCAGTGCGGGGCGCGCAAGAAGTTTGAGGGTGCACTATCCAGAAAAATAGCACTATGAGTTACACGGGAAATTTTTTTTTATGGGGCTGCTTAGGGTAAGTGAGCCCCCTTTTTAGAACAGTTCGTTTTTAAAGCCTTCTACAAAAGTTTTAAAGCAAAATAGCTTAAACTGTTTGACTTATTTCTTCTTGGACATTATTAATGAACACAAGTTCAGCATTATTTCCGAAAAAAATGCTTTAAATATTTTTAACCATCGTATTCTTTACAAAATGGCGTGAGGACTGAGGAAGGGGTAAGTGGGCCACCCCCATTTATATATATTTAAAGCGAGCATATTTTGGAAAGGGGTTTATCGGTCCTATCTGACAAAGTATACAGTATTGTAGTAGGGAAATTTTTTCTGTAAATGCATCCATTAATGAGATATCTACTTACATTTAAATGTGTATGACAGAAAATCATAAAGCGGAATACAAAACTGTGAATCTGTCTGTGAAATTCATTAAAAGCCGTTAGGCTTATTTTTGATTTTGCATATAAATTAATGTTGATCAAACATAATGGAGTCGATTAAGATCAATTTTGGTAAAAAAGGAAAAAAAAATTATAGGTTGGGAAAAAATGGAAACACTTAATGGCAGCGTCTATTTGAACATTTCTTGGTAGGAAACGTTATCATTTTATCCAGTTTTATTCTAACATCACCAACCAATAAAATCATCCAACCAATAAAAAGTGTAGCTATTTCTATTTTTTCTATCAAATTTTTCAGTATTTTTTTCATTTGTATCATATTTTAGAATTCGACCTTCTTAATACTTTATGGTTTTCCTTGATGCAAGTTTCTCAAATACATAGTTATAAGCTTTGGCAGTTTTTGTAGATAAACCATCAATTTCTTCTCTAGGTCTCCATAATTATTTTTCATTTCATCGTAGAAATTGCTTCATCAAAACTGCTTTTCATTTTGAAATCATCATTATTATAAGGGGGCCCACTTACACCATAGTGAGGGGCCCCACTTACCCTAATAGCGAAAAACCAAGGGGTAAGTGGGACCCCTCCCCTTAAACACTTATTAATAATACTTTGCATATTAATTCTTATTTCAATGTGTACTTTAGTTTAAACTCTGCAAGAACACTTGATGATCATAGAAAAAATAATAAAAACTAACATGAAAACAATTCTTTGAAAAATATTGCTTGAACTCGCGAAAAAAAAAAATTTTTTTGGAACTTTTTTTGCCGTAAATTATATGATCTAAAAAAAGTTCCATGAAAACTAAATATATGCAAAAGCAGTCACTGTGATGCAATTTGACAAGATCAGTACAAAAAAGTATAAAAACTATACGCGCAGTTCAGTTTTAAGGAGGGTAGCCCACTTACCCGAACCAACCCTATTTTAAAAGGGGGTGGGGGCGGCTCACTTACAAACCTTGCAGGGGTGCGCTACTGGTTACGGATGATTTTACGCATTGTTTTTGTGCCGACTTCAAAACTTATGCTTAAAAAGAGTATCAATGGCGCTCAAAGAATAAAATTATTTTTTTACTTTTTAGAGCAATTTTCAGCTGCATTTTGAAAAATATTTTTATTCTTTTTCTCTTTTTCATGGAAGATTTCAACGTAATGCAATAATTCTTAAATTAAGTTTTTTCTTTCTCTCTTTCTTTCTTCTACTTATTATTTTAACTGGAGAAAAAAAGAAAGTTTTCATCGAACTCTCTTTTTTTGGATCAAGTCTAATCTAAGCATAATTAATAATTGCATCGGTAGTATGCATGTTTGTTTCATAGCTTTAATTTTTAATCAGTTGTCTCAGTTGAAGAGTTCTAGCACTTTAAATGTGTTCAAAAATTTTTCTCGACGAAAAGCTTTTGCTAGCATCAATCATGTCATTTGAACGATCAGGGCTATCAGCTGCCACCCCAATCCACTGGTTTTGGGAAATTGTTGTATTTATATATAAGTGGGTGTGGTTTTTGCTGTTTTCGGGTGCAATCAGTGGCGTAACTACTCGTTGGTTTCGGGGGGGGGGGGGGGTTTATATTCAAAGTCGTCACGAGGTTTAAAAAACGGTGGCGGGGGAGGGGGTTGGCAATCCCTTTTTTCCACACTTTATATGTATGTATGTTTGTATATACATAGTATGCACTTGAAAATGCGTTCTTCCGAAATTCGAAAAACCGGACAGCTTTTTGAAGAGTAACAACCTCTGACACTAGAATTGTGCTGTAGTCTTAAGAAATATTTCTGCAGAAAAATGGAAGGGGGTCCGGGGGTTTGCCCCCGGAAATTTTCATAAATTGTACCTCTAAAAACTCCATTCTAGACTTCTTGATGATGTTCGAGGAGAGGATGTTCGATCTCTTCCTCAGTTAGTAAAACATGATTACGGGCTATTTTTAATGATGTGAAAGAAAATGATAGGATAAAGAAATTCTTCCAAGCGATTTTTTCGAAATTTAAGTTCCAAAAACGCAATTTCAGACGAATTTCGATCATAATGGGGGTTTTGGAGGCCTACCGCCGGAAATTTTTGACATTTATTTCCTAAAATAGACAATCCTTAATAGTTCTGGGAAGGGGAGGGGGTGGCAATGAAGTCTGTAACACTTGATATTTGCAGGATTATCGTACTTTTTCATTATAGGAGTTTTTATATTTTTTCATCTCATTTTTGCATTTTTTGGACCAACGTTTCGGGGGGGGGGGTGTCCCAAAACACCCCCCATAGTTACGCCACTATGTGTAATTAACTTCGATTAACACTTTGTCCTCCTCCCCCTGTAAGAAATCAAAATGGCTGACCTGGCAAATAGAAATTTTTTCGTAAATGGCAATTCTTCGGAGAAAAATGAAGGTATATGTCATGCTTTGTTTTATAGCACATTGAAGAGAATTCCCGTTATTATGTTAACTCATTTTTGCTTTGGCAGATGGCAGCACGAGGCACCCTTGTAGGCTACGGTTTTAACTTAGACCAACATGACAGAAACATATGTACAATTTTTACTGGAAAATAGAATAAAATAAAACAAAAAGGAAGCGTTCATCAAAATTGACATATCTTCGATTTTGTTAGATAAATGCATACAATTTTAAAATCGCAAAAAAATACTTTAAAAAATCATAGTTTAGTTCAGATGAAGGTTTAACAACCACTTCGCAGCATTGGACATTAGCTGAAAAAACAACAAAAAAATTATCATTAAATATCTCAAAACATTGATAAAAACTGCATATGCCTTACTTTTTAAGTTCAATGTTAAAAGCTTCGGGTTGCACATGGTGCCTTTTGGAGTGAAACGTTGAAGCACCAGGGATGGAAGCACCAGCGTCATCCCTAGAAAGATACTACTTGATTTCTTATGGCATCTCTGAAGGTGCCATTTGGCATTCTATAGGGTGCCATAGGGCAACCATAGGGTGGGAGCTGTAGGAAGTCAAGTGACATCCTTCAGGGGGTGCCATTCGTGCTTCAACGTTTCACCCTAAAAGGTACCATGTGCATTGTGCAACCTGTAGTGGTTGTAGTAAAACTTCATTCGTCATAGAGTGAAAAGAAGAAAGCATTTTCAAGCACAATGAACTGAAAAAAAAAAAAAAAAAAGAAATCCTATTATTGTGAATGCAGAAAAAAGAATTCTCTGGCGCATTTTACAAATTCACAATTAATAGCATCATCCGTGAGTTTTTTCTGAGTTATTGGCAATTACAAAGTTTCAACTTGTTAGTAGATTTTAGACGATGAAATGGGATGTGTTACCAAAATGACAACACGGAAAACACGGTTAAAAAAAAACAAGAAGTTCTGTCAAGAACTAAACGAGCCTACTTTCCCGTACATCGACATCGGCATTCTAGCATCTGATCATTATTCGCTTGATTATCTGAGACAAAAATTATGTCAAGCATACCTTTTTAGCACTTAAAGCTGATTTCTAAAAGCAAAATATACCCCTCTCATCAGATGAAATCTCTACTAATAATAAAGCTGAAGGTGGTTCTGTCTGTCCTTCCTTCTTTCTTTCTGTCTGTCTGTCTGTTACGCGCGTAGCGCCAAAACCGTTCGGTCGATTTTCATGCCACTTGGCACAAAATTAGTTTGCAGCATGTAGTTTTGCACCTCGAAGCGATTTTTCGAAAATTCCATTTCGTTCTTTTTCTATTCGAATTCTTAGCGGAAATTCGATAAAATAGGGAAGAAATATTTCACACACATTTTCAAGTCTTATGTCATTCGAAAGCTTGGAATTTTCTGCACAAAATGAAGTTTTTTCGAAGTTTCTACGATCATCAGGAGAGCTGTAACAATTGTTTTTAGAATCCCGAAATTCAAGGCTTACCTTCAGTAAAGCAAGCCAAACGATTCTAAAATGGTTCAGCTCGATAATAAAATTTGTTTGAAAAGAGAGATGAAAAGAATTATTTTATCAACGGAAATCAACTTTTCATGTTGTTACTATGGTTACGTGTTCATACTTATTTTTGTTTCGTTCTTTTTCCAGGGTTGCCAGACGTAGTATTTTTGATTCTACGGTAGTATTTTTTCGGCCCAAATAAGGAGCGCAGTATTTTTCTGGCAACCCTGTTTCCAATATACTAATGACTTAATTAAAAGATTTGGCGGATTTTTTTTTTTCATTTTCATAGATTTCGCATTTCAGCAACATTGATTTTGGCAACGTTTGGAAAAAGTAGTATTTTGTAATATTTTTTTTAGAGGAGGTATAGTATTTTTTGTTCCAATTCTCTGGCAACCCTGTCTTTTTCCCGGTGAAGATGCTTTGGGACCCTGCTTGGCGCGTTTTCAAAAAGTCAACTCGCAAAATAGCTAGGGTTACCACGCTTGGCGCGCCTATCGTTCATTTAGCGAGAAAAGGGTACCTAAAGCACAGATTAAAGAAATATCGTATCAATTTCGATATTGCATCGTTTTTTTAAAGTGTTTCGTTTCGGAAAATGTATTGTTTTGTTTTTTAAGCTGGGAAAGAAAACTTTCTTCTTCTTTTAAACTTTGGTAAGATTTCTGTTGGTTTCTGTTATCAACAGAACTGTTCTTATTTTCTCTTTTGGCTTATTTTTGTCCATCTCCCTTGGGGTTGCATTCGAATGTTCTAAGGGGGTGTTTTACCCCATTTATCGGGTAAATCAGTGTTTTCAATGCAAGGTGATATGAATTGGTTAACAAAAGTGATATGAATTGGCGCGACCACTTGGAGATATATCGCCAAGCTTTTGATCGCCAAATATTTGACGCCAAATTGGCGAAATTTTTTTTTTGATTTAGGTTCAATTTGGCGCTGTTGGCGATATTTTGCGAAAAATCCACTGAATGATGTTAAAAACGACGATCTTTAGGAGATTAATCATTGTAAAATATTTTTTTGCATTGTTTCGTAGCAAACTAGGGCTACAAATGTTTGAATTGTTATCTTGCTCACTCCAAGCACTATTTTAGCACTTAAGGCATCTACTAAGAAATTTACACGTAAAATTAAGTAGTGTGGGGTCCATATCAGATCTTTATATCACTTTGAAGGAATTATAGTTGAATAAAACTAAAATAGAGCATTTTTTCTGATACATCAATTATTTTACAAATGAACTTTTAATTTTATACCACGGGCAAAGCCGTGCGGGTACCGCTAGTAGACACAAAAAAAGTAAATAAATGAATAAATAAAGTTTTGTCGCACCTTTTAAAGAATGTAACTGTTACAGTTCTTCCGTAGAAAAATTCCTCAATTGTTTTCAAAAAAAAAAAAAAAAAATTAAAAGTACAAAAGTTCATTTTATCAAAGAAAGGAAAAAAAAAAGAAAAAAAAAACTCGTCCGTTGATAAAATGTCTCGAATTTCAATTTTAATCCGTTGCCAGTTGTTAAATATAAATAAAGAATAAAATACCCACGTGAATGAAACTATTTTTGTTACATAAAAATCGTCTGCCAAAAAAATTAATAATAATAAATAAAATAAAACAAATGAATAAATAAACAAAAAATCGTCTGCACAGTCGGTCATTTTTTTTTCTGAGCCTGTATTTCCGCCATGTTTGCGGAGTCGGAGTCGGAATCAGAGTCCTCAAAGAAGATTATTCAGAAAAGTACTTTACAAACATTGCTTATCAAAACCATTTTCTTGCAAAGTTAGTTTGAAGGAAATCCGACTTGAAGTTCAGGATCAACATTTAACTTAAATTCCCCGTAGGCGCTAATTTTAAATTTTTTTTCTGAACGGTTCAATATTGAACGAAAAATGGTTCAAATCAAAAAGCGAAATATGGGAATGAGCCTCTCCGAGATCTTTCAAACAAAAAAAAGTTTATTCCATTCGGATGGTTCACTCAGAAGTTATTAGATGGGCAAAGGTTGCTTGAACGGTTCAATGTTGAACGAAAAAATGTTCAAATTGAAAATTTAAATACGGTAATGAAGTATCCTTGCTGAGATCCTTCGAACAAAAAAAAGTTTATTTAAATCGGACTCTTCACTCAAAAGTTATTAGGGGTGACAGCTTGCTTGAGCGGTTCAATGTTGAACGAAAAATTGTTCAAATCGAAAATGTAAACACGGGAATGAAGTATCCTTGATAAGATCGTTCGAATAAAAAAAGTTTGTTCAAATCGGACTGTTTACTCAAAAGTTAGCATCGCGGGACAGATTGTTTGAACGGTTCAAAGTTGAACTAAAAATTTTTCAAATCGAAAAATCAAATATGGGAATGAGCTGCACTCGCCGAGATCTTTCCAACAAAAAAAAGTTTGTCCAAATCGGAATGTTCATTCAAAAGTTATTAGGGGGGGGGGGGGGGACAGACAGACCGACCGACCGACCGACACACAAATTCCCCATCTCAATACCCTACTTTCAAATTTTTAATTTTTTGATGTTCATTTTACCTTTTTATTTTTTTAACTTGGCGATATTTTTTGGACTTGGCAATATTTTTTTAACTTGGCGATATTTTTTGGACTTGGCGATATTTTTTAGATGCATTAAGCTACTTTTAATGCTTTTTTCGTCTTTCTTTTATTTTTAACGGGAAAGTAGGCTAAAAAGAAAAATGACACAACTTCTTTTATAAGTTAATTACTAATTAAAAAATATTTTAATAGAACGCTAAAAGTTTTTTTTTTTAAATTTAAAGAACATTTTGCAGTCATGATAAAATTGAATGAACATACGATAATAGCAATAAATGAATGAACTTGTGTATTTGTAATGCGGATGACTTATAAGTTGTCTTTTTGATTGGATTTTTATTTCATGTATTTCCTTTTTTAGCCTACTTTCCCGTTAAAAATAAAAGAAAGTCGAAAAAAGTGTTAAAAGTGGCTTCATGCATCTAAAAAATATCGCCAAGTCCAAACAATATTGCCAAGTTAAAAAAAAATATCACCAAGACCGACAGACCGACCGACCGACACACAAATTCCCCATCTCAATACCCTACTTTCAAATTTTTAATTTTTCGATATTCATTTTACTTTTTTATTTTTTTAACTTGGCGATATTTTTGGATTTGGCGATATTTTTTCAACTTGGCGATATTTTTTCAACTTGGCGATATTTTTTGGACTTGGCTTTATTTTTTAGATGCATTAAGCTACTTTTAATACTTTTTTCGTCTTTCTTTTATTTTTAGCGGGAAAGTAAGCTAAAAAGACAAACAAATAAAGTTCGAATAACAAGATAGTACTAATTTCTGCAGTTCAGATAATCGGCACTAATGTCCTTCTATAGCTTAACTCGTGAACGTTTTGTAACTGCAAATCTATTTAATCGCTAACTGCATACGTTTTTTCTGCACTGCAAAAAATAAACTGTTGTTTTTGCAGTATGATACCGGCAGCAGAGGTTCCAGTTTAAAACCGTAAAATGCCCAGTAATAAACTGTAAAACTAGCAGTAATATATATATATATATATATATTTGTAAATTAAAAAATATATGTATATACATTAGAGACGTACCGATAAGCAAATTGGCCGATTACCGATTAATCGGTTGTTGATAATCGGCCGATTAATCGGCTGAGCCGATTAATGATAAGGATGCTCGTTTTTAATACTACCAATTTTACCATCACTGTTTTTCTCTCTTATACAATTCCGAGTTTAGAAATAGTAAGAAATTTATTTCCGAGAGAAGATTTTTTTTCCATTTTTCTAATTTTCTCAAAATAATTTCAATATTTATCAAATTTCTTAGAACCAATTTTCATATTATTGTCAATAATATTACGTTAACACATTGTTAATTATGTTAATTGGGTATAAAAATTCAAAAAAGAGGTCTGTGGTGAGCACTCCAATTTAGGAGTACTTTTAATTTAAACATTTAATAATTTGTAGCAACTTAATTCAAGACTTTCAAACTTTGTGAAAACTAGAGGTTATCTAAACGCACTGTACTAAGGAGAAAACTGTCGCCACATGAAAAATATTACAACATGTTCTATGTATGTAATTCAAAGTAGGAGAAACTTAATATAAACTGTGAGGATTATTATTACTGCTAATAAAATTATTCATCACAGTTTCTTAGTGAAGGTATACTTTAAAGAATAATATTTAAAAAATATTTTTGGGAATATTAATCGGCCCGATTTTTCCGATTATTAATCATCGGCAAAGTGGCCGATTATGGCCGATTAATCGGTACTGCTGATTAATCGGTGCATCCCTAATATACACACTCTTTTTTTCTACAATTTTTTAAATGTGTTTAATACAGGGAAAATTGAATCCCAAAAAACAAAAAGACAAAAATAGTGTACTGTTTTTGGGTCTTTGATTTTTGACTGCGTTCCATTTTTTCTACTGCTATTGTTATTTTACTCGTTCGTGTTTCATTTTATTCAAGGCTCTTGGGGAAGGTGACATGTTATTGGGATCTTCCCTCATGTCAGATAGAAAGGGCCTTGCGAACCAGGGATATGGTCTCCCCCCCCCGATGACGTACCAGTCCTTGGTTCGCCATTTCATTCTATCCTTTTTGTATTTTCGATAAGAATTATATATATATATATATATATATATATATATATATATATATATATATATATATATATATATATATATATATATATATATATATATATATATATATATATACACATACACACCCTTGTGAAAATTAATTGAAACAAGCTCGAAAGATTGAGAAAACTAAGAAAAGAACTATTTTGTTTAAACTTATATAAAAACAAAAGTTTTTTATAGCATAATATGATCTCTAAAACTCTTTGTGAACATTTGGATACGGGTCATTCCACGTCAAGTGATCCAAAATCTGAGAAAAATTTTACCTTACATTTTTGTATTTCCTTCAAATTTGGCTCATCAATTGTACCCCTTGAGGTACTTAAAAGTCTCAATTTTTAGATTTTTATCTCTATTATTTTTTCATTTATGAAACTTTGAACTTTGGAAAAACCCTCGTTTTTCCATGGATAAGGGAACGTAAAAGGGACCATAACTCGGCACCAAATATAGATAGAACGATTTGGTAAATGGCATTTTAAAGTACGTTAGTTGCCGCTTAATTTGATATGCAACATGACTAATTTGATAAAAAATTTCTTCTTCAAAAAATGAAATTTAAATTTCAAATTTAAATTTCTCGAAAAACATATAATGATTTTTTTTCAAAAAATTTTCAAAAATTCTTGTGTATTTTATTTATGTTTGTACCAATTTTTAGATTAGGATCGCAATGGGATCATATTTTTTTGAATTTTTGAATAAAACTGTATAGGAAAAAAATTATATTTTTTAGATTCTATTTATTTAAATACGAAGTTGTCTGGCTTGTGATGGTCTAAAAAGTAGTAAATGAACATGAATATGTTTAAAGGGAGTTGGCATGAGCTTATAGATTTGTCAGGTTCATCCCCCCTCTCTCCCCTGCTCAGCCACTCTTTTTTTTTTTTTCAAAACTGTTCAAAATGTTAAAAAAAAAACTCTTTGATACAAAATGAATAGTAAACTTATTTAAAGTTGGTAAATGGGTTCCCTTATAACTAGACGAACTATCCCCCTCCCCACCCAAATATACCATTCACACTATACTAATATGATGTCCAACCTCGGGATTGAATTGAGGACTATTTTCACCCTAGGTATATAGTTTTTTAGACGAAGTGTTTTTTTTCGATCCGAACTTCAAAGTGTACTTCCATTCAATATCTGAAATTTAACTTTATGATTCATTTCATCTCCTACCCCAGCACCAATCTTCAATTTTGAAGAGAGGAAATAAATGGGTCGCCCCAAGATCATAGCAAACAGCAAAATAGCACTGTTTCTCCTTGTTCTCTTTGTTTTTTCTATTCTTTTCGCACAAAACTGAAAATGAATCAAAATATCAGATCATATGTCTGTGCCCCATAAATATCTTCCCACATTATCTAATGAACAGCTGTTATTTAATTTTTTTAATTGTTTGTGTTATTTTTCATTTTGTTGTAAAGGAAAGTAATGCAGCAAGATATATCTAAAAACATATATTAAACAAACACTGCTTTTTTTCTCATAACCTCTCATGTTGTTTAACTTCTGTACAGATTGCTCCTCCCCTTTTCCTATCTTCCCGCTCCAAACTTTTATTTTTTTATCATCCCGCCTAACCCTATTTCAAAGCCTTAGTCTCTACTGATGTCTAGTAGTGTTTCCGTTTGTTCCGTTTTTTACTCTTTCCTATTAGCTCATGAGCTTTGTCTAATAAGAGAAAGAAAAGGCAGTGATGGGGACTGACATATAACCTGATACTTTGATTTCTTTTCAGTTTTGTGTGAAAATAATGGGAAAACATTATGAGAACAAGGGGAAACAGTGCTATTTTGCTGTTTGCTATGATCTTGAGGCGAACCCTTTCTTTTCTTCCTCCAAAATTGAAGATTCGTGCTGGGGGAGGGGATGAAATTAATCATAAGTTTAAATTCAGATATTGAATGGATATACACTTTGTGAAGCTCGGATTGAATAAAGAAACACTTCGTCTGAAAAACAATATGTACTTAGGGGGAAAATAATCCTCAAATCAATCCCCAGGTGAGACGTCATATTAGTGTAGCGTTAATGGTATATTTGGGTGGGGGAGGGGATACTTCGTCTAGTCGTAAGGAAACCCATTTACCAACTTTAAATAAGTTTACTATTCATTTTGTATCAAAGAGTTTTTTTAACATTTAGAACAGTTTTGAATTAAAAAAGAGTAGTTGTGCGGGGGAGGAAGGGGTGAGGGGGTGAACCTGACAATTCTATAAGCTCATGCCAGCTCACTTTAAACATATTCATGCTTATTTACTACTTTTTAGACCATCCCAAGCAAGATAACTTACTAATGTTTAGTCTCAGATGATCAAGAGAACAATGATCAGATGCTAGAATGCCGATGTCGATCTACGGGAAAGTAGGCTCGTTTAGTTCTTGACAGAACTTCTTGTTAGACCATCACAAGCAAGAGAACTTAATATTTAAATAAATAGAATATAAAAAATATCATTTTTTTCCTATACAGTTTTATTCAAAAATTCAAAAAAATATGATCCCATTGAGATCCCAATCTAAAAATTGGTACAAACATAGATAAAATACACAAAAATGTTTGAAAATTTTTGCAAAAAATTTATTATATGTTTTTCGAGAAATTTAAATTTGAAATTTAAATTTCATTTTTTGAAAAAGAAAATTTTTATCTAATTAGTCATGTTGCATATCAGATTAAGCGGCAACTAACGTACTTTAAAATGCCATGTACCAAATCGTTCTATCTATATTTGGTGCCGAGTTATGGTCCCTTTTATCCCTTATCCATGGAAAAACGAGGGTTTTTCCAAAGTTCAACGTCTCATAAATGAAGAAATAATAGAGATAAAAATCTAAAAACTGAGACTTTTGATTACCTCAAGGGGTACAATTGATGAGCCAAATTTGAAAGAAATACAAAAATGTAACTAAAAAAACGTTGGATCACTTGACATGGAATCTATCCAATTTTTTGCACTCATTTGCAATATGTGTGTCCATGAATTAGAGCAGTGATTAACAGTCTTTATGGTACAGCAGATATATGACCGAATTGTGCCTTTAATAATGATAGAAACATAAAACTTGGCACACGTATAATACAGATCAAAAGATTTAATTCTGGATATGCAGCCATCTGAGATTTCGTCTATTGGAGTAATGGCAGCCGTCAAACTGCTAAATTTTCGTACTTTTTTCGAATTTTCCCCATTTTGCCCATGAAAGAGCACGTTTTTGACAAACATCATATTTTACATATTTAAACTACATTAAATTTGCTATAAGTTGATATCAAAATGGACTTGTTAGTTATAATAGTTTTTGAGATACAGCTTCTCAAAGTTTCACAAATTCTCCAAATTTGAACATTTTTAGTTGATTTCCTTGTTTCATCATATATGCAAATGTCTTTATATCTTCAATAACCTGCATTCTATAAGTAGTGAAGTAAACATTTGTTGAATTTAACATTTTGAAGAAGGTAGGAGAAAGTGTAAAGGTTTTGAGTGAGGGGGGAGTTCCGGTTCACAACCAGAGAACTGATATCCAAAAGAGAAAGAGGATATTGAAATCCAAAGCTTCCTCTGAATATCTTTCGAGTTCCTTCAAACCTTTTAAAATCATGTTTAAATGACAACTGTTAAAACTATACAGAGTTATTGTTGTTTCATACATAAAGAGTATGCTCCTCGTAATTATAAACTCATGCTTGTGAAAATTGCAACACAATGAAGGACTTATGCGAATGGGCTGAAATTTTCAGCAAATGCAAAGTAGGGTATGATATGCAAATGATTAGAATTTTAGACGCGTAGCGCATGCGTACGCTAAGCAGCGCCCTCTGAACGCTGGATTTATCCGAATAAATAGACGGCTGCAGCAAGGCTTATATGGTTATAGGTGGTTATCTGCTTGTGATAAACGTTAGATGAGACATTGCTTATGCCTCTTCGACGAAAAAGAGCGAGGTTTCAGCAAACTTACGGAGTATGAACGGGGGAGGATCATCGGCCTTCGTGAAGCTGGATTGTCTTATCGTGAAGTAGCCGCTCGTGTGCAGCGTAACAGCAGCACAGTGATGCGTGTTTGGAAGCAGGTGGCGCGTGGTGGCTACACAAAATACTAATTTCAATATTTTTTAATTATTTGTTGGCTTTCTAAGTTTAAACATTTATTTGTGCTACTATCACTCAGCTCTGTATTAAATTTCATTCAATTATAACGATTCCTTTATGGTGTTGCAATTTTCACAAACATGAGTTTATATTTATTATCTTTATCTAAATTTTTAAGCTTCTACTATTGAAGACAAAATTCCATCAATTTTGGTCACATATTTGTTCCGCATTTTGGACGATTAAAAAAGAACTATAAAGCGCCCCCTTGCGGTAAAAGTTAGAATCTGCTTAAGATACACAATGCAATAGAATTTTAATAGAAAAGGATATTAAATTCCAAGATTTTTTTCGTAACGTACGCCCTTAACCTTGTGAATATCGAAACAAAGAAGCACATAAAATATATTCAGGGGCCACCATTTCGAACGTCCGCCATCACTGAAATATATTCGAAATCTCAGATGGCCGCGTATCCAAAATTACTCGTAATTATACATAGTATATGCACACCAAGTTATATGCTTCTATCATTAAAGGCACAATTCCCCTTTTTTTCGTCATATATCTGCTGCACTATTATGCAATTGTCGATTTTTACATATAGCCCAAAGATTCTCGATTGGATTGATAGCAGGAGAGTTGTCAGACTATTCAGATATCTCAATTTGGTCCTCAGACATGAATTTCTTGGTCATTTGGACGTATGGCAAGGGGCTAAATCCTGCTGGAAAACACCGCTCCGTGTAGGTATCGTTTCTTCAGCACTGGTAAAGCATTTTATTTCCAGAGTAGCAATACATTGCTTAGAATACATCATGCCATAACATTCTGCAAGGAACCAATCCCATTGTAGCCGAGACAACCCCAAAACATCCTTTGAGGGTGATTTGAAAATAGGTTCATTTGGCAATCCTGAATTCTTTCACCTGAAGATCTCCGTACGTCTTGACTTCGTTGACCTTGGATAATGGAATTCATTTTTTACCCTAAATAGTCCTTTCCTCCAATTTTCAGCTGTGCAATTCTTACATTTTAACACCCACAAGTAGCGCTTTTTCCTCATTAGTTGGGTCAGAAGCTGTTTCTTCATAAACTGATAGGCTGGTCGACGGGTACAATACGGTGCCTTCGAACAGTAGGTAAGCTTCTGATAGGTGGAAATTGATGATAGGTAAAGGGTTTAATTATCTGATCCATATTTTTAATAATTTTAGTATAATCGGTGAAGAATAATAGCAATAATTTTAAAGTCATGAAAAAAAATACTTTGTTTCAATTCATTTGCACAAGGGTGTATATATAGATGTGTATATATGTTATGTATATATATATATAATGCTAATTTTACACTTGTTTTCTGTTTTTTTTACAGTTTTAAACTGGAACCTCTACTGAAAGTATTGTACTCTGTGGAAACAACAGTTTATTTTTTGAAGTGTGATTTTCTCCTTTAATATCAGATTTTTCTTTCTGCGGGCAACTAGCAGCAGACTTTCTTTTCTGCTTCTGAAATTAGAAAATAAACTTAAAATAAATGTAAAAAAAAATAATAACAATAAGATCTGATACTGATTGGTTTAAAACGACAACATTTGAAGCGAAATATTATTTTCCATGACTCGACGGAAAAGCCACTTCCTCTGCAGACGAAGCGCCAGTAACTAATCTAAACCTGTCATTCTCAATTTATCAGCAAAATCTCTGCGGAAGGAAGCATCTAAGGACGAAGATCTTTAAATCGCACGAAGCACGGAATCTTTGTTCTTCTATAGCAAGGGAGGAGAGTTTCATTTTCTACGTTATCTAAAAATATCTTGCAGAGAAGTATTTGGTATTTTTGACATTGGTCGTAGGGAATGATATTATTGATGATACCTGCTCACAGTCACAGTTAGATTTCAAGTGAAACAAAAGGGAGAATAATAACGCCTCTCATTCGATAGGGGGGCTTTTCAAAAATTGCAAAAAAAAAAAAAATGTGGGTAGTAAACATAGGCAGCTGGTACACCAAAAAAAGGGGGGGGGGGGTCAAAAGAAACGTATGCTTGGGGAGAGGGGGGGTGCAGAAGGCAGCACCTCTAAAGCCTTATTTTTTAAAATTTTGTTATATTATTAGATTTTAACACTAATGATAAAATGACCTATTAAAAAAAAGCAAAGTGGCCTTAAAAACTAAGACGGATGGCCACCTTAGACGTATGCCTTTTGATTCTAAGTTCTATTCTTATCAAGTAGAATAAAATAAAAGTCCAATTTTTGGAATTTGCAGTTTTTACTTTCGTAAAATAAATCAAACCACTGAGTAAAAAAGAATTTCAACAGATCATTAATATTTATTCTGAAAAAGTGAGGGGGCACAAGGCCCTTTTCCTTTTGAAAGTGAAGGGGCAGTCGCCCCCTTGCCCTCCTGTATGAGCCACCTATGGTACTAACACAGGTGGTAGTACCTAAACAAGGTATAGTGCTTCTTCTGGTAAGTTGACCTCAGACATTGTTAATGTTTCTCCGAGTTTTTCGAGCAATAAGAAAAGGTAATTGAATCGTTTATTTCAGAAACCACCCAAGTGACAAACACTAAAAGTTCGAAAAAGTATTTTTACCGTTAGTTATGAAAAAATCGATCAGGATTTCAATATTTTAAACTGAAAAATATCCATATTTAGATGTATTTCTTTCAGAAAATATTGTTGCAATTGCTATTAAATAGTTTAACGTGAAGAAATAAAAGTTTTCTTAAAATTAGAAATATTTGTTGCTTGTGTGGTTTCTGAAATAAATGATTCAATTGCAGCAAGGACGGATCCAGCTTCGGCTTAAGGAGAGGGATACTTTGGGAAGAGGGGGTCATGAGTAATTTTTCGGCATAAATAAGGGGTGTGGTAGACAACATTTTTGTAATATAAGTCCCCAAAACGCCGTTTCAGTCTACTTTTCATGATCCCCATGACATCCCCTCTGGATTCGCGCCTGAATTGCAGCGGATTGGAGGTGAAATACTTTTATTAAATGACTACGAAAATGACAAACCCTTCCTTATTACCCTAAAAAGAGGGAAACATTGTCTACATCGGAGGATAACTTGCCAGAGGGACTTTATAATTATCTGTTGTGCCTCAAACTTAAACTATAAGGGAGAGGGAGAGAGGAAGAGGCGATATGCAGGGGGGTCATTTCAAGTTTTTTCGGGGGGGGGGGAGGGTGCAAACACAATGCAATATCTTCGGAAAACAGCAACACCACGCCCACTTATGCGTAATATATTGATTTCTCAAAGCCGGAGGGGGGGGGGGTAATTGACCACTCCTGCCTCCCCAAATAACGGGGCTTGGCAATATCTCCCTATTATGGTAGTGATGGAGAACCTACAGATCATGTCCACTTCTTTTAAGATACAAGAGAACCTGATTTGTCGCCTACAGAGCACTGTCTGATTATCTTAAGTAAAACCTTCTGCGTATTTACGCATGCTTTAGGTCTTCTCTGATCTTATCAAAAATAAAATTTTATAAAAAAAAGTAAAGCCGACTTCAAAAACACAGCTAAAAATTGTTCTAAAAAGTTAAAAAAAAAATTATTCTTTGAACACCATCAATACTACTTTTAAACATGAGTTTTTAAGTCGGTGCCGAAACAGTTAATAAAATCATTCGTACCCATTGATTGTACCATTTGACTGATTTTTCCTCTCAAACGACACTTGAAATTGATTATGAAACATTTATGGTTGTTTTTATTATGAAACATGTAACCGAAGAATGGGCACGAATGATTTTATTAACTGTTTCGGCACCGACTTCAAAACTCATGTTTAAAAGTAGTATCGATGGTGTTCAAAGAATAAATTTATTTTTTACTTTTTAGAGCAATTTTCAGCTGCGTTTTTGAAGTCGGTTTTACTTTTTTTTATAAAATTTAATTTTTATTTCATTCTTTTCAGTGTAAATATATACCCAAAAGAGTGTCATGTTGTCATCATGACGCTTCATCTC
The DNA here is from genome assembly GCA_038373865.1 of Uloborus plumipes. Lineage (NCBI taxonomy): Eukaryota > Metazoa > Arthropoda > Arachnida > Araneae > Uloboridae > Uloborus > Uloborus plumipes. The sequence continues at coordinate 61,392 of JAXGGA010004575.1, forward strand.
ACTTTATTAACGCGTCCAAAATTTTAAAGATTGCCACTAAAGAAAAATGTGTTAATTTCTGGGATTTAATTAAAGCATGTTTAAAATACAAGTTTTCAGTCGATTATACGGATAAAACTGGCCAACAGGTTAATCGGCAAAGTGGCCATTTACTGCCGATTCATTATTAGTGCATCACTAAAATTCGCTTATGCAACATGTAAACCGCAGTTTTACTGATGGAAAATATTTATTCCTGATTTCCCCAATTTAAAAAAAAATATATTTCCAGGCTCCTATAAGATCCCATCACCTTAACTTTTATAGGTTAAATTTAGTGATTAACCTTTAAAAGTTAAGGTTGGACCTGATAGGAGCCTGGAAATATATTATTTAAAAATTGGGGAAATCAGGAATAAATATTTTCCATCAGTAAAACTGCGGTTTGCATGTCGCATAAGCGTATGACGTAGATGCTGCATTATTTTTCTGCAGCTTGAAAATCCACCGACTAGCTCGAGGATCGAACTGATGCTCTTGCCAATGAGAGCCCAGCGTCTTTACCGTAAAGCCACTCTATCGGCGAGCGACACCGCAAAGAGTGTGCGCATGAAATTCCGTTCATGATGCGCAAAGAGTATGCGCATGAACGGAATTCTGAAGATTTCTTCAGGATTCCGTTCTTAAACCCCGCATCATGGGACCATGAGACCACCAGGAAGGTGTACCCTTTTAAACAAAAAAAAAAAAAAGAAGAGATCCAAATTGGACTATTCAGTAAAAAGTTATGCGTGATCATACATTAAAAAATATTTTTTTTTTTGCCGGTCGACGGAAGAACCTCCTCCGTGTTTTCGTCGGTTAAAAATAGGAGTGATAGGTAAGATAACAATAAGGGGAAAAGTAATAAGAAGCATTTTGAGCTGTGAATTAGTGTGACCGTGAAATTCGAAAGATGCGAATTTTAAATACGTAATTTAGTTGACTATGTCAAAAGAATAGCAAATGCAAGTTTTAAATAGAAATCTTCGGAAAATTCCCACTCACAAACCGTCACCCCTTTCTTAAGTGGAATACTAGGCGCGGTTTTCACGGACAGACAATGCACACGTCATACGTTTCCAGCACCAACTGTAGTCGATAAACATACTTATGTACGTTAGAATTTGAGAAAAACTTCAGAATTTTTAATTAAGAGCAAGAATCTGAGAAACTGTCACGCCTAGCATTATGAGGTGATTCATGACCTCTCAGATTTTCTCCCAAAAATTACCAAATGTTTATTATCTTATTGAAAGACCAAATCCAGAATGTTTTGCTCTAAAGTTGAGTTGTTTAGTTTTTATGGATCCCTAAAGATGAAGGTGCGGCATCAAAAATTAAGCGGATTTTCAAGACATGGAAGTTGCCGTGAACCAAAACTCTTACCAGAAACTGTTTAACTCCAATTTTCTTTTTGTATATGGAATATAGAAGGTTGAAACTTTACAAAATGAATGTTAAATTTGTGGTAAGTTGTTGCCGTAAGGTCAGTGAAGGCCCTCAAAGCAGAGCATTTTTGACGTTTTTTAGCGTTTTTGAGGTCCAAAAACAGCTTGTACAATTCAGTTGGCACGGCAAAAATAGTGTCGTTTGAAAGACCAGTGTAAGCACTTTAAAATAATGTATAAATAACCGAGGAAAGTTCAACGTGCTTTTAGTTGCGTAAGGCCGAAATATGAAAAATGTCATATTTTACCGATATTTAAACGGTCATAACTTCCTCTGCCAACAACATATTGAAATATTTTTTTCGCCAATGTCATACTCTATTCCTTGTCTTAACGGAACAGTTGAGTCCTTTGAGGCGAAATGTGAAAAAATTTTTTACAAAAAATTTATTTTTTTCTGTGCATTTTTTGTAAAAAATTTTTTCCCATTTCGCCTCAAAGGACTCAACTGTTCTGTTAAGACAAAGAATAGAGTTATACATTGGCAAAAAAAATGTTTCAATATGTTGTTGGCAGAGGAAGTTATGACCGTTTGAATATCGGTAAAATATGACATTTTTCATATTTCGGCCTTACGCAACTAAAAGCACGTTGAACTTTCCTCGGTTATTTATACATTATTTTAAAGTGCTTACACTGGTCTTTCAAACGACACTACTTTTGCCGTGCCAACTGAAATGTACAAGCTGTTTTTGGACCTCAAAAACGCTAAAAAACGTCAAAAATGCTCTGTTTTGAGGGCCTTCACTGACCTTACGGCAACAACTTACCACAAATTTAACATTCATTTTGTAAAGTTTCAACCTTCTATATTCCATATACAAAAAGAAAATTGGAGTTAAACAGTTCCTGGTAAGAGTTTTGGCTCACAGCAATTGCCATGTCTTGAAAATCCGCTTAATTTTTGATGCCGCACCTTCAACTTTAGGGATCCATAAAAACTAAACAACTCAACTTCAGAGCAAAACATTCTGGATTTGGTCTTTCAATAATATAATAAACATTTGATAATTTTTTGGAAAAAATCTGAGAGGTCATGAATCACAGGCGTGACACTCTCTCAGATTCTTGCTCTTAATAGCAGTTGCATACATATTTTAAACTAATTTGTCGTTAAAAATGGGTATTTTTAATTGGGGAGGTATATAAATGGGTATATTTAAATTGATGGTGTAAAAAGTAAAATTCATAAAGATGTCTAATCTCTTCTTTCTCACGAGCTTTTGATGTGACTCAAATCTTTGAGCAAACACGATATTTTTCAAACCCCAGTTGTACATTTTAGGGATTATGCTAAAAGTTCAGTTTTAGCAGGAGTTTTTAAAGTTCAATCACCTTATTTACCGTACGTGGTTAGGTCATTTCACTAATAAGTTAATAAAATATTTAATTTAAATTAAGTTATTTAAAAATTGAAACAACTACCATCATTCACGGGTAATGAATCAACTTTAGTTGCAAAAATTTTAAAAGTTGATGCTATTTCCGTTGGTATCCTCCCTTATTTTCTATGAACAAAGGTAACGTTTTAATTATTAGTGTTACTCATATCAAACTACATTTTGATATTTCAGGAGCAATTAAGTCGCATAACCCTCGTATGAGGAAGATCTGTACCTCAGAATCAGACTAACGAAAGTCCATTTTCGTAACTTTTCAGTAGAGCGAGAAAACGATTGTCGGATGCCACTCGCTCTCTTTTAATGCTGCTAAATAATTGTAAAGCAATTTATTTTTTAGAATAACGTTCTGGTGGGTCAATGCAGAATAAGATTCTACATACAGTACATTAGTATAGTGACAATTACCATTTTTGGACTTACGTCATTCTGGTTCTGAGGTACAGAAATGATGTTTCCATTTCTAATTTCCCCATGGTAATAACGCACTTTGTGTTTGACTCCTCAGTAATGAGAAAGCCACACGCATTGGACAGCAAACATGAATTCTACATGTTTGACTCGATGTCACCAGTTTCGTTCGAAAATTAGCCTGCGCACCTTTTCCTGACCTCTTCTTTCAGGTTGGATTATTATTAATTCTGACGTAAAGCAATCCCGTAAAGTTGAAATTTTAAGCAAACTGCGGTTTATACTGTCCTACACTGCAAAAAATGAGCTGTTGTTTTTACAACACAGTACTGGAAGCCGAGATTCCAATTTAAAACTGCAAAATGCGCAGTAATAAACTGCAAAACCAGCCATTTTAGTTTGTGACTGTAAAGTTAGAAATTTTATAGTTTATCCAAGTAAATTTTAGCTCTATTATAGTGTAAAAACTACAGTATAATACTGGCAGCAGAAGTTCCAGTTTAAAACCGTAAAATTCACGGTAATAAAATGTAAAATTAGCAATTTTAGTTTATTACTCTAAAATTAACAATTTTTACAGTTAATTACTATAAAATTAGCTGTATTATACTGTAAAAATAACATTCTTTTTTTACAGTGTATGTTCTTAATGAAACTGTTCCTGTATCACATTTTTGTGGAAGTTTGTGTGAATTCTAAAAGATTAAAGGACATCTGCAAGAGGTTACGAAAATTTAATGTGTTTTTTCGGGTTTATTTGAGACATAAAAATCAACAATTGCAGGTTCACGTATAGTATTTACAGTTAAAGCAGAGAAATGCGGGGCATAGTGAAATAGTTAAGATAACTTATCTTTTTCCAAACGAACAAATTAAAAACTTGTTTTGAAAATTAAGGAGGGGATGGAAAGGTAAGGTAAAAGAAAGAGAGAAAACTTTAGTTTTGTTTCGTTGGGCAAAGTAGAATAAAAAAATTTTCTAATGAAATATTTTTTTTTCGCTTCTAGAAAAGATCAAAGGAATAAGTAAATAAAGGAAAGAATAAATAAATGAACAGATAATGAAATGCTAAGGGAATGAGCAAATTAAATTATTAATGCACGAGAAAATAATTAGTGAGTGAATAAAATAGTTAATGAATACGAAAATGATTGAATGAATGATTAAATAAGTTAAATAATTAAAATGAATAGCTCAATAGATGAAAACAGGTGATTTAATAAATTAATGAAAAGAAAAACGAAATGAATTATTTCACTTTGCCCCGCATGCACTTGAATAAGCATCTCAAATAAAAATAAGCTTTATGTTGAATGAATAGATACTGAACCGAATGTCATAAAAAAAAAAAGACTACAGCTGGTATTACATGGTTAAAATATTACGAGATAGATGATACTACAAACGGAATAAATATTTCACCATCACACCATTTCACTTTGACGTACGTTCTCCAATGTAATAGAATTATTTTTCAGAGAAAAATAAGTGTAAAATTATAATTAATTGCAGAGCAGTTAGTGCATTTGTGCGAATAAAATAGTAATTAAGCAAAAATATCCACATTGAAACTTCGAAACATTAATCTATACAATTACATATTTAGAAAAACACCGAATTCGGTAGTTACGAACTAATAGTTTACACACAATTTCTTTAAAAAAAGTTTTATAAAATGATTCGACACAAAAGAAATACCGTTTTTTAACTATAAGTTTACCAAACAGAAAAATCGAAAAAATAAATAAATAAATAAAATAAATAAATAAGTAAAAATACTAAGCTAAAAACGTTTTATAGAAATCTGCGAAAATGTAGGTTTCAAAGCTTTTAAAGATATTGGCGAAGATGGAGATTTTTATTTGCTTTGTTATTTTTTTAAGAACTGGTTAGTAAGGAAAACTATTTCAAGAAACGCAGTTGAAACAAAATAAAAATAATAACGATCTATATTTGCTGGATTTCAGCAGTATAGCAGTTTTTAAAATGCAAGTGTAATAACTAGTGGGAATAGATTTATTTTTCAAGTTCTTCACCTTACTTTCTAGTAATCCCACCACGTACTTCACTCTGGGGGTTAAACTTAAAACTCACTTAGGGTTAAATCATGAATCATCAAATTTTTTAATTTATTTGTTGCAATTTTTAAAATTTATAATGTACTAGACGGTTTTCACATATTTTTTTCCCATTAAGTTTAATATCAATGGAAATTAAATAGTTTATGCCGGATCAGCTTTTTTTGAGAAACAACACCGTATTAGCTGTACAATTTTGGGAAACATATATTTACAGCAGAAAATATGTACGTTGCATGTTTCGTTTGGTACAACCGTATTAATACTCCGCTCTGATAAAATTATTTCAAGTTTTTACCGCCATTGACGTTTCGCTTTAATTATTTCAGTTCATCCAATAAAAAGGCAAAAATAACTTTTGCATGCATAATCTACAATTCAGTTTCCAAAGTTTTAATTTCGAAAAGTTGAAATTCTGAAAACGCAAAGGTTCCGGAACCTCTTCTACTCTGGACATCTACCATTATCAAAGATCGTCTAATACTGCGTTTTTAAAATTTTCCTTTGCGAAAATTTTCCGGGGGAGAAACTCCCAGACTCCCTTATTTCAGAGTTAATATTTTATTTACTTTTGGGTTTATATTTTTAATAATTAGATCTAGATGTAGTAATGATTCCCTTATTTCTCCCAAAGCAGAAGCTGTATCCACTCTTTATCTATCTATCCTTATTCATGAGTTTGACAAAACTAAGACATCTTCGTGACTGCTCGGCCTCAAATCAAGCTGCAAGAAAAATTTTACTTTTTGTGCTCATAATCATTGTTTAAAGTTACTTAAATCTAACGATCAAAATTACTTTATTAATACGCTTTTATTAGTTTCACACGTGGGTTTGCTTGTTTGTTTGTATGTATGTATGAATGTAACTCTGAGTAAAAGATAAAATTCACGTTCTTTACAAAAAAAAAGTAATATATTTAATAATATTATTATCAAATACAGTTTGATTAACTCTAAAAGCGTAATTTTTTAGTTTTTTTAAGCTATAATTTGATTATTTTTCAATACTTTTAATGTCGAGTTTGTATCTGCATTCCATCATTACACTAAAGTAAGATTTTATTCAAGTAGTAGAGACATAATTTCTTATTAACGGATAGATGCAGCGTAATAACTTTCGCCTCTCTCTGCCAATATTTGTAGACTGAGAGGATTTTCAAAAATAAAGTCGCGCATTTTAAAAATTGATATTGCTTCACGCTTTCTAATTACCACACAATTAATATTCTTTGGTTAGCTAAACAACCATAAGGAAGTTTAAATCAATCATTTCTGATATTGCGCCTGCTCTGATATTTTACGAGGTAATACGCAAATTGCGATGAATATTAAAAGAACTAAAGAAACGGTAATTATTGAAATTGATGAACGGTTTAAACCAAAGCAGCGAAAAAGTTTACTCTGCCGTTACCGGGGGATAATTTCACTGTAGTGGTAAAAAGTGGAAAATAAACCCAGCGCATCTAAAATGAGTGATTTATGAGTTATTTGACAAGATGTTGATTGAAATTTATAATGCTTCTGTTTGGAAAATAAATTTTTATTAATAGGGTCAATTGGGGTAAAAGGAGACACACTAAAAAATGAATGTGGTTTTTACAGTATAATACAGCTAATTTTATAGTAATAAGCTAAAAATTGCTAATTTTACAGTACTAGACTGTAAAATTGCTAGTTTCGCAGTTTATTACTGTGCATTTTACAGTTTTAAACTGGATCCTCTGCTGCCAGTATTATACTGTTGTTTTTACAGTATAATACAGCTAAATTTCACGGCAATAAACTGTAAAATTGCTAACTTTACAGTATGAAATTGTAAAATTGCTGTTTTTGCAGTTTATTACTGTGCATTTTACAGATTTAAATTTTAAGATACTTCCCATCGTTCTGGATGAACTGAGAGATAAAATTTTGTGCATTGCGTAAAAAGACTATAGTCTCTAGGAGTTATTGGGCGTGGGCACCTATAGGTATAATTTTAGAGGGGAACATTTTTAGGAGTTAAAGTTTTGAATTGAAGGCTTTCTTTTTTCAATTTTTATCTAATTTGTACTAATTTCCAACTTATTTCTTACCTGGTTGTGATGGTGATTTTTCTGTTGCTTGTTATTATATTGGGTATTTTTTAGGGAATATTCTCCTTATTTTAATCAATACAGTCGACGCTCGATATAACGACCGCCTCCGTCCTACAGAAAACGGTCTTTATAACGAGTGATCGCTGTAAGAGGTAGAACATAGAGTATATTGGGATACAGTTGGGGGTTTTCTCACCGGTCGTTATATTGGGATGGTCTTTATAACGTGTGGTCGTTATAACGAGCGTCGACTGTATTTTGAACCACTGTTGTCCTTATTATAATGTTGGACATGTTTTGCAACAATTAGCAGCATTTACTCCAATGTAGAGATAATTCATAGTTTTATTTTCATTAGAGGACACGTCTGCAATTTAAAATACATTGTTACAATACTAAAACAAATTTCACCGTTGTCCCCCTTTATGGGTGCTCATGTAAATGGGAATGAAAATTTTGTATTCTATCTAAACTTAATCACTTCTCGATTAAATACTCAGAAATTTGTTCGACCAATTCGAACTTCTATGTAAGCATATAAATACTGCAGACTTTTACTGGAATCTGATTCCATCACCAGAATCTCAATTTTTTTTTTTTTAATTTTTTTTTTATCATGAACAGTACGCGAAGAAAGACCCAAAGCCAATTCGCAGGGTAGATTTTCACTTACAAAATTCGTTTTCGGTAAGAAGCTTATATTAAGTTAGTAGACAGCTTAAAACTCCGGTGAACGGCGCAGTCATGGAGATATCTGAGACGAAATGTCACAGCCGTCTGTTCAAGTTTCACAACTTATACCAAGCTGTCTGAAACCTTCTTAACTTGCTTTTTCTTTGAAATTTGGTGAAAATATTTTTAGTTTTGCATTTGTTATTAATTACGTTCCATAGCTTGATAGACACGTGTCATTTCTTTAGTTGGAGTTCCACCAGTATCAATATTTTGTGAAGAAAGTATTTTAAAGATAAAATAATCATAAAACTGAGATTTTTTCGACACTAACGCATTAAATATTTTGCGACTTTGAGTTATAAAGGTTTCTAACATTGTTGTTCATTTTCATTTTTTAAATTCTTATATCTGTACCTCAGAGATTGACTAGCGTGTCCAATAATGGGGATTTTCACTTTATTACTGCATTGTACGTAGAATCTTATTCCGCATTAACCCTTGAGAATGATTCTTTAAAAGAAATTCTTCCATTTAATTTATTTATGGAACGCCTCAACTTCAGTAATACTTCATCAAATTTCAAAAGTAATGCACATCATTTAAAAATTCTTTTCACCGTTATCAACGAAAAACAAACAAACAATTCACTTTTTTTGCTGTTGGAAAAAAAAATCCCTCAAAATAGCGGGTTTTGAAGGCCACGGTGGCCTAGAAGTAGTCTTCTCTTCGGAAGCAAGAGGTCGCGGGTTCGAGTCCCGCCTTGCCCATGGATGTTATTTCAACCTCTCTGTACCATAAATCTGTCCTGTGCTTGTCAGTGTGGCAAGGCGCATAGTACGCAGTCTTCATGTATGTCGAAGCACACACACACATGGCATCTGTATAAAATAAACGGGTTTTTATATTTTTCTTGTGAAGTGCAGACTTTGCACGGGTCAGCTATTTACGTCTTAATTTTGAATAATTATCCAATAATTTAGGAATTGTCCTTTCGTTTACCAACAAATACTACAACACTACTAGTACAGGAGTAGGTTTTAATATAGAATCTGTGGCTCAAAGCTATCTGACTTCAGCTACTTTCGTTTCAATATTTAAGCTGTTCATGTTTTCTCACTATGTTTTTCAGTTGAAATTTTAAATTTAATATCTTGAAAGAATGTTTTTTAACAGTATTAAATTCCTTTACGTGTTCCAGTTTTATCAGTTATCAAATCACCAACTATAAAATCTTATAACAATTTTTCATTTTAACTTACATTTTCAATGATTCACTTAAAGAAACTATAATCTCTACAATAACAGAGTCAAACAACCCCCCCCCCAAGGGTTTACATTAGCCACTCGCTTTAAAAATTACTTTTGGCGATTACAAGATATGATGTTGGTAGCCAAACAAGCGACCTACTTTTTTTTTTGAACAAAAATACACTGCCAGTGCATCGTGCAGATTATGAAAAGAAAATGGCCATTAGCATCGTCACTTTGGTCAATGTTAATTTACAGCAAAAGTCGACCCATCTCTGCTATACAAAACATCTAAATACATAATTTCAATCTGGAAAATGCAATGAAACTTGTTGTAGAAATAGTCGAAGATGACCAAATTTAAAATTAATCAGCGAATTAAATTAAAAGTTTTTTAAATTTCAATTATGCTGGCGTGATTAGTTTTTGTTTTATTTGCATTATGTCTTATTATTTGGATTTTAAAATAAATGACTTTCTTTTTCAGAAAAGTTTTGTTAGTTTTTTTTAAACATTTCTTTTTTATATGTAGTAATTTAGTTAAGATGTATGCAAGTACATAGTGTAATATTACATTACGCAGAATGAAGTGGAATTACAATTTTGGAACTTAGTTCAAAGTGGTCACTATACCAACGTCAAAGTGTCCATTAACTTTTTCGGGTTTACTGGCTACTGGTCACTATCAATGTTATTTAGTCTCAAACTATATATATATATATATATATATATATATATATATATTGTTTTATTTGTGTGGATTAAAAATAAAACCGCATGTGAATTTCACTTATTTTATTTTCTGAAATACTAAGAAGATCAAAAAAGAGCAATTGTTAAATCAATCTATAAATTCAGTTCAGTATGAATAAAAAAAATTCAATATTACAATGTTTTTTCCAAATTTGTCGAAGACGTTTTTTAGGAGGTCACAGTGACCTCTCTTCAGGGCTCCCCTGAGTCTATGAAATGTAAAAGTAGGTATATAATGTTCGAATAGAGAAAGATATTAAAATTTTTCTTGAAAAAAAACCGAAAAAGCCCGGGTTTTCATCAAAACCACGAAAAAACCCGGGTTTTTCATCAAGAACCCAGGCGGGCTGGGCTTTTTCAAACAACCCCGGGTTTTTTCAAACCGTGATTTTTACCCATAGAAATGTAATGATCAGGAATCGCCACAGGTCCCTCCGTATAAGAAGGGGAAGTAAAATTTTTTGACAATACTCAAAAATTAATATTCTCTGAAGAGGACCGGGGATGATTCGAGGATCCCTGAAATTCCCGGAAGGGTCCGGATGTAATCCCGGACCGCCCCGGCACCGTTCGCCTCATCCGGACAATGCACTGAGAGGAAAAGGAACTCCGTGCGCTAACAAAGTTTCGAAGCCAAAAGAAAAGTGAGAGTGATATGCTATCAGTTCAAACCTATTTTTTTTAAAATAAACTAATTTCAAGACTTTGTAGGTGAAAAAAAGGGGAAATTAAAAGTAAAAAGAAGCACTTCCACCCCCTTCTAGCGTTCTGTGAGCATTGCAGCAGGTGTGTCGTGCATCGATCGGCGCTTGCGCAGGTGACATCCGTTTAAATAAGATCGTCTGCGCGAATTCGAACCGCTCAGAGTTGCGAAAAATTCGAGCACGTTTGGAGGTCGGCATTCTACTTCTCTGCTAGAACAGCTCAGTCGGTGAAGTTTCGAAAAGCGTGAGAATTCGAAATCGTTCGATTCGTCAGTGGGCTTCTAGCACTCCGTAATTTTTTCTTAGAGTAGATAGAAGCGAATAGAGTAGAAGTATACGTCATGGAGGAAATGAGAAAACCTCGCAAATCCAACTCGTTCAATTTTATGCGTCAATTCAGAGACAAAAACACGCGCGAATTGAAGAATTTGACAGCTACTCAATTCATGGAAGTGTGGAGTCACTATGACAAAGATGGTAAGTACATTTCCTTTCCCACTTCAATTTTGCATTTTTATCATTAATTATATTATTTTAGACAAAATGTTAAAAATTAGAAAAGAAAAAAAGAATGAAATTTAGAAAACATGTATTATTATTCTGTATTAAGTACTTAAAGAGGATTTTTTTCACAGGAGGAGATATTTTTATTTTCATTTTGTACAAAATTGGGGGGCTCTGAAAGTTGGTGTGAATAGAAATCGTTAAGGTGTTCCAGAAAATAACGCAAATTATTTTATTTATACTAAAATTTTTTTTGGCTTGCAAGAGTATAATACGTTTGTACTATCTTCAAAAATTAGCTGTAATCAAGACTTTAGCACATGTTAAAGCATTGTTATTCTCAAAAGAAATCAGTTTTTGCAGCAATTTTCCTAAAAGGAAAACAAGTTTCATAATAGCTTTGATTTACAAATCGAGTGAGTTGATTGAAATTTGCATGAATGTTTTTTAATAAAAATATTTCAGTTATCTTATATGAAATGCATATTTATTTCTGTGTATTTTATGCTTAAAAATCTATTGCATAAGAACCATTTTTTCAGAAAATATACATAATCCAGTCCCTGAAACTGTGTTTGGTATTTTCTAAAAAATACATGAAATGTCGGTATAAAGATGGTTTTTCGACGAAAAACAACGAAATGGAATTTTTGTAGTTTCTTTTTTTAACATATGAGTAGTTAAAAATCAATGTTGTTAAGTTCAGAGAAATATTAAGATAATAATTCTAAGCCACATCTACTTTTGGTAATTTAAGTTTTTAAATTTTATTATTCAAATGCATAGCAATTGCATTTGAATAATAAAATTTAAAAACCTCGAAGTACAGTAAGAATTTGAATATCTAATGCATACTATACAATGCTATACTTTAAGACCTAGAAAAAGTATTTTTAATTCCATTAAAACTTCCAAAAGTCAGAAAATATCTGAAAAAATGAAAGAAGGGAGGGGGTGGGGAGTTGAAAGCAAAACAAGAAATCGCTTATTAAGCTACATTGGCTTTTGAGAATTTTTCGCAACAACTGTTACTGTTTATTAGTTAAATACTGATTTTCTGATTTAAGTACATTAAAATTGCATAAAACTGTTTTCAATGCATTAGGTTTTAGTTTTTCTTAGAACCGCAGAAAAGAGAAATTTCACCAATTTTTGTTTTCCTATTCTTTTGTTTCTTAAATAATTTTCTTCAAAGGTCTTCTAGTTTTCGACGGCTAGTTGCTAGTTGCAAGCTAGTTAGTGGCTGCTTTCAGCTTCGCCTTCGCATTTTATGCTTTCCCCTTTTTTACTCAAAAAATCCACCCCTCGCCGGCTACGTAAACAAAATTTAGCAGTGGTATTAAGAATATTTTTCTTCCAACATCCATGAACCTCTATACATATATCTAGCGAATAAATCCATATGCATCTGCCTATCTTTATATCAATCACTAACTCTATCTCTATACATATCTACTTATCTACCTCTGTACTATTTTGACCGTAACCTCCAAACAAACTCCCAATTCTATTCCCTAAAAGAAACCAAAATCAGGTAAGAAATAAAAACTCGGGCGTTTCATTTATTGTATTACAAATTAACAAAGAAAAAGAAAGAAAGAAAGAAAATTTCGCTTCTGTGTTCCCCACGGTATGTAAAAAAATAACGTTTACAAAAGAAAAAAAAATCTACATCTTTTATTTAATTAAAATGCGAAAAACTAATGCACGTAACCCACAATAAACAAACCAAAAAATCCTTCAAAAGTTTAGAAAAAAGAAAGGAATAAGATTCCTACATATATATATATATATATATATATATATATATATTTAAAAAAAATAATAATAAATAGGAAACTAGGTAAAAAGATGCTTGGGGGAAAAAGCAGTTAGATTATGTGGGAGTAACATTCCTCTGAAAGAAGGAAAGATCGTCAATCTTATTTTTTGACAAAGTGTGAAACTTGCATCTTGCAGTGTAATAAAAATTAATAATAAATAAATAACCCTCTATTGCACATTTTAAAACTTTTTTCTCTGAAGAGGGTGAAATATTTTCATTTAAACGTACTCAAAGATAAAAAATTAGGCAATGTACTTACAACAGAGCCTTTTCATCAGTGAAGAAAGCTTAGCGCACAATATGAAGGCTGTGAGAAAACTGGGCTGTACTTTCTACCTAATTTGTGCTTTATTTACGTTGGTTTTTATCTTCAATTATATTTTAGCACAAAGCTCATTTGTTGCTTTTTCATTTAATGTACCCACACTTCACACTTCAGGGTCCCCCGTACCTACCACAACACGTGGTTCAACCGGTTGAATGGGACCCTGAAGAGCGCTCTGTTTGTTTGATTCAGTCCAAGGGAACGAGAAAACCCCTGGTCCAGTACCCCCAGAGGTATCGATTCATTGGAGGACTTTGTGACCACGAGTATTTTCAACGTCCACTAGCCACCATTGGTGAAGACGGTGGATCTTTAATCGGCTAGGATCGAACCTGGGACACTCCGGCCGACCACGGCCCGACCTACAAAAGAAAGGATGATCATCTCTTGATTTTTTTAAAAAGCAAATGACAGCAGGTTGCTGTTTGAAGAGATGACTTCCATTGCTACGCTCTTCCTTTGTTTCAGCCGGAAGAAAATGTTTAAGATTTCTCCATTAACTGTATGACGCGTTCATCCGTGAGCTTCCACGGAACAAATTGCAAAGGAACTGTGTTTTTGGAAAAACAATATAGAAACAAGTAAATTAATCAAATGAAACAAAAAAGCAAAAAAAAAAAAAAATGCATTTTTCATATGTAGAGGAATGTGGGGCAAGTGAAATGACAAACATTTTCAGCTTGTAGCACTACTTATTTAGCGATATTTTAACTAAATTTCTGAACATATATATGATTCCAGTCAAAAAATAAATAGCCCTAAAGAGTAACGAAAATAATAATATGTCATTTTCAAAATTTGATACACGTATTGTAGTATTCGTGGTTTAGTAAAAATATTTCTTGTTGCTATAAAATGATAAAGTTCTTGCAATTATACTTTAACTCTTAATTGAGATCAACCAATGTCCTGTGCAGTACTTGTTTAGTTTATAATAGGTATGTTTAGACTTTCAATGTTCAGTACAATTTGTCAAGTGCATGTTGGGCAAAGTGGACGGGGCAAAGCGGCGCAGTTCATTTCGTTTACTTATTCGTTCATTTATTAAATCACATACGTATTTCTTAATATATGAATTTATTTACATTCCTTTACTAATTGATTCACTTATTTATTTGTTCACTCATTCTCTCATTTTCTAATTCCTTTTATATTTTATTTGCTCTTTTATTTTTTCTCATGTATTCATTCATTTATGACATTCATGGATCATTCATGGATTCATTCATTTATGCATTTTATTTATTTATTCGTTTATTTTTTCATTATTAATTCATTTATTCGTTTATTTACACCTGTATTTGATGAAAATTATTTTTAATCATCTAATAGAAAGGTAGTTTGAGAGTTGTTAGCTTTTTTTTTTTGTAAAAGATACAATCAATTTTTGTGAAATCTTGGTTATTTTGAACGATGCTCGTGAAAATGTGGTTAGGAATACACTGCAACCCCCCCTCCCAGTATTACAAGAAGATTGAATGAAACTGGAATCTTAAGAAGAAACTATCAATTGCTAGAAAATTTATGGAATCCGAGCTTTATAGAAATTTTCTAATAGGGCTGCACTCTTACTTTTCCAGGGTGGGATTTTTATTCCCCGTTTTTTTTTTTTTTTTTTAATTGTACTGACGTGTATCTGTATGCACAAGACCATTTACTGTTTGATATGTTTTCCGGCGACCTAGGAAGCATTTGCGCATGCCTCAGGTATCTACCAATTTTGTCAATAGGGGGAATGGAGATTTAAGACATAAGGAATGTGAGAAGATTTTGATTTGTTCTGTTTTGTTTTGATTGGGTTCGTTTATTTGACGCGCTGGTTTGCGTTGATGTTGTTTTCTTTTTTAATTTATTCCCCTTCTTTATCAGTTCTAGAAAAATAAAATAACATCGGACGAAGCAAAAATGCTACCATGGTGCATTTTCTTAATCAAGCTGTCCCCTGTTTTTGAAACAGAACCATTCAATTGTGCTAGGCCCGCCTTTTAAGGTTGGACAGTATGCATGTGTTTTTTATAAACTCTTTACACGGTTAAAAGAGTTGCTTTTTTCCGCTTAATCAGGCTGCGAAAAAGCATAACCGCATTTTGCTCTATTATAATTTCGTAAAATGCAGACGGTAAAAGAAATAATTTTTATTAGTTGTCAAGCAACCCGACCATGGTTCGTTGGGTAAATTTATGTCATGGATTATCTTTACACTTGATAAAAGAAATAAAAAATTTAAGACGCAAAAAATATGGAGATATTGCGTTTATGTTCTCCAATAGTTGGAAGACATTTATTGAAGCATTCTTAATCGATACATTTCTTTTTTCTTGCTCTTAATACGGTACTTAATTTCAAGAAGTTTTTTCTGCCGTTCGATAATGCTCCCGCCTTGACATTTATTTCTTTTCCGATAATTGACTTTAATTCTTAAAAAAGAAAGAAGAGGGGGAATTACATCACTAATGTCGAAGCAAATCTCGTAATTTTTACTCTAGACTTATCCAGAACTTTATTCTAGAGTGCACATGAAAACTAGTAAGCATGAAAAACTACAATTCTCAGCTTTTTATTCCTGAAAGAACTCACGTTATTTCAAAGCATCTTTTCTTTTAAAATGCCCTAGGGAGCTGTCCGTTTATACTGTCGCACTTTTCTCAACTTATTAAACTTTCTTTGTTACAAAACGTCACACTTTATCATATCCCGTTCCCCTTACACGTTACGCTATGTTACATAAATCTATTGTTATAAAAAAGTTTTTAATTCAACCAACCAGTTTGATGTCACATTTCTTGTTATCTCATCCCTTGTTACAAACTCTCATAACCTCCACATTCAAAGTTTGTCATTATTATTTGTGGAAGACTTCTAAAACAATTTCATGTTCTAAAAACCGGTTATCTAAAGTTTAGTCAGATTTTAAGATATAAAGAGTTGCCACAATGGTGAAATGGTTTATTTACCAAGGTTCCAAGTTTTCTTATTTTATAAGTATTTTCAACGCTATAAAACCTACGAAGAAATATAGAGTAATTGATTGTAAGATACAGCGAATCGGGTAAGATGACGTATTAAGCATCTCTATAATTCATTTCTTGTGATATCAACATATAAAAAAGTTTTGATTCTTGGATGATTTGCAAAAAAATTCACTGCAAGGGATGTCAAAGTGGTTCGTTTGACCAGTCCCAACCACGGAGATGGGGGCTTCTTGCTTGTGTTTCCAATTGCTTGACTTGAAAACATAAGATAACAGTTAGTTATACTGTTTTCATATTATTATTTGCAAAATACACGGTGTAATGTAAAGCAGTATAAGAATGACGACAAGATACGATTCTGATGAACAGACTCAAAACGAAAATAGACGAAAGGAGCGAAATTTTGAATGGCTAGGCGAGTAAGATGACATAAGATTGCTCGTTCATTTTCTTATCTGAAATGTTTTTGAGCACTTAATTCATTTACACAAAGCTCTAGTCATCAATATTTTGGCAGATATAAATTTTCAAGCAACATATACTATTATACTCCCCTTAAAAGAAAGGAAAGATGTTCAAGCATTGATTTTCCCGTTCCCTCAAAGCATCCTCCAGGACTACCAAGTCAGCAAGACTACTCTCGAAGGCTATGAATTCTTCAAACCTTCTCTCACAATCACCAACTTCTTTAAAACTTCCTCCAAAGCTCCCTACTCTCTCAGCTCTTTCTCAACGTCAGATGGTCTAGCAAGAAAACAACTAGAAAACTATGGAAGAAGCTGCCTCTTCACCACTATACTCCAAAAAAATTTATGTCGAAGGTTCTACCACGAAAACTAGGTAATCTCTCAGTTCAGTGATATTCTTTAACAGCCATCAACTTCCCTGATATTCACTCCGCAGCTCCTTATTTGCTCGTTATATTTTTCTCGTCAGATAACCATCAAGAAAGCAATCAGGAAACAAAAGAAGTTTCTTTCTTTCCACATTTGACAATTTTGTTTCATTACAAGTAGTTTAATATTCTGCTCTTTTCATGTTTGTTTTCTTCCCTTTTTCTTTGAGTACATATTAAAGTAGAAATACATTTCCAGTAACTAAAGTTACAAATAATTTTTCAAACAAAATTAAAAACGATGTCCGCCGAAATAGTCTGTTTGCTATTGGAAAAATTGATTTCAAAGTACCGCTTTCAAATTAATGAATAAATAAATAAATTAATAAAAAAATATAAATACAAATAATAAAAGTCTGTTTTTTAAATTAAAATTGCCTTACTAATCTAAACTGTTATTTTTGACCTAATAAAATCTATCAGCCCTGACATAGAGAAAATTTTTCAAAATTTTGAATGAAACCTTTAAAAAAAGAAATAAAAACACTAATAGCTGATGGATGATTCTACTAATGAAATAAAAAATCGAATTAACTAACGCAAAGTTTTTAATGAGTAAGCAGGAAAATCTGATGACTGTTAGAAAAAAAATTGTATTTGTGTGTTAAAGCTCAAATAAGTAATAGAATAAGCAGATAAAATCATTAGGAGAAGAAGAAAAGGACCAATTTTCCTCCAAAAAAATGGAAACGGCAAATTAAAAAAATTAAATGCCCTGAGCGAAAAACAACTCATACCTTAGAGTAAATTCCCAATGGCTAAGGAAAAACACCCTGCACAAAAAAACTGGAAGTAGATTACAATTTAATACTTTTCCTCTACACTGAACACTATTGTTATAAAATACGAGCCTGTAATGCATACAAGTATATTTAAGGTTTCACTTTATTCAGGGAAAAAAAGCTTTTCTCAACTTAATTTTCTTATGCAAAACAAAACACGCCTGCAAAATTTGCTTAACCAGAGAAGGTCAAGAACAACAGCATCTTTCAAGGGAAAACAATAAATTTAATTTAGTTTTCTTTAAAACAAAATAAAAAATCTTGAAAGAAAAAATAAAATCTATCCCCTGAAGATTTACACTTTCCATCTGAAATTCCGATACCTTCTTATGCATTCCCAAGAATAATCCACGTATTTCTCAGAAATATTAAACTTTCAAAAAAATTTTTATTTCTCTTTTTCATCTTTTCCGAAAAGCTATTTTTGTTCTACCACCCCAAAGAGAATGAAACTAACGCAACCAGAGCTTCGAAACAAAGGGAAGAAAGTTCGATTTCGAAAAGATGCATTTGTTCGATACATATGTGCAACGTAGAAGATGGATCCGGATAAGTTAAAGCGCTTTTTTTTTACAAGTCTAAAAAAGAAAAATGCTCGGAATCAACGAATGCGTAGAAACTTTGATTTCTAAAAGTGCATATATAGAGACTTTAGAGAAAAGTGCAAAGTTTCCCTCAAAAGATGTTACAACATATTCTTATGCTTGGTTGTTTTTGGGCATTGTGTATATGTTTTTGCTTGTCTGTTTGTCAAACAGAGAGGAATCTTAGAGCTCTGTTTAAGTTTTTTATTTTAGAACTATACTTCACATTTTCAAGTTAAAATCAAAGTGCTTTTTTGTCTTTCATAGAATTTTCCTGCTTTGTTTTTGAGGTATTTTTGTTCGTTTCAATGGTCTCTTCACTGAATAACTCTTTTGACCCTTAACTTTTTTCGTCCTGAGCGTTCGGTGAGCCTGCGGTACATGTCATACGTTTCTGTTTCCGATGAAGCAATTATTTTGTAAATAAAACATACTGCTCAACTTATATCAGAGTATCATTTTCCGTTTATTAAAATTGAAATTTGAAGAGCCGTAGTTTAGCGGAGATAGTGAAATAAATTCTTCATTAATGAATAATTTAAAAAAAAAGTCATAACAAATATTTAGTTCAGCAAAAAAATGCTGGTAAATTGATGACATAAACCAATGAAATACTTCCTGTTTTTGAGAAAACAAAATGGATTTAAACGAAACATTTTTTTCATCAGAAAGATATCTGCGAAAATGTTTCATTCACAAGCTTTGGTTTTTGATTTGTACACTTGTACAGCAGTATAAATCGCGGAATTTGGCCAAAAACTGCACTAAAAATTTGTTTACTCATAAGACATTATCAGTTCCTGTTAAATTATGTTTAAAAGTTTATCACATATCGTACTACTCCAGTTTCAACTTCCTCTTTTTGTATTCTTAATCGTCCCTTTTGTTGTGTTTTATAATGTCACGCAGCATGTACTTTGATAATCAATAAATTTTGAAAACGGCTATCATTTTCATTTTGATAACAGGTTATCTCGTTATGGGAGGAAAATATTCTGCATCAAATATATTTGCCATTTAATAATCAACTCCATCTCTCTGTGGCAAATGATCTTTTGACGAGCTGATAAGATGCGATATTGAAGTTTGACGGCAGCCAATGATTGGTGGAATAAATTTGTCTGCCTCTTGGAATGTCGTCAGTACCAATACGACCCTGCTGGATGCCCCAACATTCCACTAAATGGTAATTGCTTATGGATCATTTGTTTGAAAAGCTTCAGGGTTAATGTAATGATATAATTTATCGATTACTTAATAACTTCGTTTGTGATTTCGGAGATTTATTGGATGCTTAGAAGTTCTTACACGTGGGTGCATTGAGATTAGCATTATGAGAGAGATTGCTCGAGGCGGGCTTTTGATATTGAAATAATAGGATAATTCGTAACTCGAATTAATAACTAATACTTTATTAGTGCTTTAATTCTATTCACAAATTCCTTTTCTTGTATTTATAAACGGTAATACGGTGCTTAGGTTTCGGAAATTTGTCATACGCTTTGTAAATTCTTTGAAATAAGAAAGTTTTACACAAAAAAAATCATGACGATATATGTTAATGATATAATGGCTGTTGTTTCAGCCACTTTACTATATATATATATATATATATATATATATATATTAATAAATCAATTGAGCAGAAATATTATACTTTATTCAAGCCTCTGTGGCTATATGGTATAGAAGCTTCGCTTCATATGCTGGAGGTCATAGGTTCGATTCTCACTGGTGCACTGGTTGTTATTTCGTCACTTTGTGCTGTTCTTGTGTTATGTTGTATGTAAATAAATCGAGAAGTCTTTACGTCTCAAGGCAATGGCACTCAATCTCTCACCGTGTTTATTTCTGTGGATACGTCAACAACAATAGCAAGTTATGCTAGACCAGTGTTTCCCAACCTTTTTAAGCTCGTCGCCACCTTCAAGCCGCTGACTGACACCTTTCGCCCCCTCCCCGTTCTTCCTTAAAAAACCCCATAAATTTGGGACAATTGATTATCGATTTTATTGAAAATATAAGGACCTAACTTTAATTCGAAGTAAAATATGTCCGCAATAAACCAATTATAACCAATCACTTTTAAGCTAAAAATATATAGGGATAAACCAGCCTAGTCATTGACTTTTTGAAGAGGAAAGATTTGTTGGACTTGATGTAGCTCTGCTAGCTTCCGGTGATTTGAAGGAAGAAGCTAAAAATCTTGACCTTATTTTTTTTTACAAAGCGAACTGATATAAGCATTTGAAGGGAAACATTTAACTAAGATTTTTGACTTACGTTTCAAAAACGGTAGTTTTTTTTTTCAAGAAATTATTTTCTTTTCTACACTAGAATCTATCGGAATTAAAATTATTGAAACTTAAAATTTGAAGGAAAATAAATTAAAAATCTGAAAGTTCATAAAATTGACAGTGAATGACAAAATACTTCCTAACATTCTTCCGAAATGTAAGAAAGAAGCTCTTGAACTTTAATTTGTTTCTTTCCTTACTTGCGATTAATTGTCCCAACTGTGAAACAACCGGCTTCGTACATGTTTACGATTTCGATTTTCGCTACACTTTTGTTACTATGTTTTTTCTTTTAAATACCCATCGCCCCTATCACCCCTCAAAAATTTACCGCCCCTTTGAGGGCGATCGGCCCCCAGGTGCCTCCAGGTAAGCACTATGTTAGACGATTACATTTAGACACAGCAGAGAGCTACGTGGCTTTTCTCTTGTGTCATTCTTGACCACAAAATAGGCACTGCTACTTTTATTTGTTGCTATTCCGCGCTTACATTTTTTTTTTTTTTGTAAGCTCACTTGCAAACCCGATTCAAAACGAGAAGCTGAATCTGTTTTTGCACATTATAAACATTAGTTTTTTATATATACTGGAGTAAGTCCACATTTTAAATTAAAAAAAACCGTACTTCAGTTGGCTACAAACTTATTTCCCTAAATGAGATTTTTTACTTTAGAATTTTCCCTCCAATTATAAAAAGCTCAACTTTTTATAATTTTCATCGTAGTTCTTAGTAGTTCAATAGACAATAGAATTTCTTAACAATTATTGACCTTTTCTTTTGAATTATCAAAAGTTTATTAATTTGCAGTAATTTCCCTTTTGTTCTCCTTTTGTCGTTAGTTTTTTATTTTATCTTCGCAATTTTTAGTTTTGGATTTAGTTATTATAAATTTTCTTCAATTAGAGCTTTTATCTTTGAGATTAATTTTTCCTCTTAGTCATTGAAATTTTTCACGTAGTCGTTAAAACTTTTCAACACTGCTAGGGCCCATTTGAACTCATCAATAAAAGTTGGCTCGAATAATGTTTATGTGAAATGCTAGTTATCAAAAGATCCTCGCTTGAAAGGTGATTATCCTCATGGCAGGTTCTAACAACGAAAGTTGTTTGGATTACTCCTTCCTGTATGAAATTCAAAAGTTTCTGCAACAGCCTTATTATTCAAAGTTATTTATAGTTGTTGCAGAAAAACTTCCAGATGAAGGCCTCTTTCTATTAGAGCAAATTAGTTGATTTTCTTTTTTTCTCCCGGAAAAATTCCGAATTGTATCATATCAGACTCCAAAACAGTAATTTGTAAGTAATTTTATCAAACATTTTGCTGCAGCTTCTTGATTTTCTCATTGTGAAAATCAAAGAAATATATTTCTTAAGTAGCTGTACGAAATATTTAAAACATTTCTCTATCCTATAGTACACCTCATATTCAAAATATTAGAATAATTGAGAAAAAGTGATAAGAGGGAAATAATTTTCCATTTATTTATTTTTTATACTAATTAATTGCAATTAAATTGCTTATAAATGAAATCAGGAATGCTTATATAATATTTTAACATAAACAATATGTAAAATAATAATAAATTAGATATCGCAATAGACTTCTGAAAAAAATCAAAATATTAAAATAAAATTTACATTGGTTCAAAATATTAGAATATTTTATTTTATGCAAAATATTACTGTATAAATTTAAGGAAAATGCCAATTAATATTTTTTAGCATTCCCTTTAACTTTAAAAACAGCGTTCAATCGATCTGGCATGCTACAAACAAGTTGCTTACAAACATTTCGATCAATATTAGCCCGAATAGACTATACGTGGCACTGAAGAAGTTACGATTTATTTGAAGGGGGCAATCAATAAAAGGGGGAGTTTCTCGGAGTTTTTTCTTCATTATATGCCCCAAGTTTTCGATGGGATTAATGTCTGGTGAGTTTGGTGGCCAAGGAAGTATCTTAATGCTGCCCTGACTGAACCAACTCTTAGTCGACATTGATATGTTTGAGGTGACGCTAAATCTTGTTGAAAGATGAAACCATCTTAAAACAAATCTCATGACGAAGCAATCGTGTAATATTTCAACATTTCTTGATATTTCTGAGAGTTAACCTTTTCGTAGATGATGCATAACTTTCCAGGTCCTTTAGCGATCATCCAACCTCAAGCCATCACACTAGCAGCAAATTTCACCGAGCGTCTAAGACATTCTTTATCAAATGCTTCTTGTTGCATTCTCCAAACTCGAATACCTTGGTGACCATATGAAACACGAAGCATACTTTCATCACTGAATAATTTTTTTTTCAATCGTTTTTGCTCCATAAACACCTTGATTTACACCAATTCAATCTTGGCCGTTTTTGTTTCATAATCATTAGAGGTTTTGTTTTTAGTATACGCGACTCAAACTTAAAATTATGAAGACGTCTTAATGCTGTCAACATAAAAACTTCAATTCTTCCATCTTCAATTTTCGGTGCAAGAATCTCATACTTTTGAAACTTTTTTTAACGATACCTTTCAATTTCCTCTCATCTCTAGCAAACGTTTTTGGTTTTCGACCTCCATTTTGGTGATTCTTTCGAAAATTTCCATTTGTAAAATATTGTGTAAGTATAATGCTAACGTTTGATTGCGAACAGCATAAATAATTTGCAATATCACATTGATTTTTACCGTGCCAGTACAAATCCACTTTACGAAGTTTAATCAATTCAGGAGTATCCCTCATACAACCCATTTCAAGACAAAAATCAAACAAACTGCAAAGAGATCTCAAACTTTAAATAAAATCGTCGGCATTTTATCAATAATGCCTCCCGGTATGAATTGGTGATGATGAAATAAGAATTAATATGAAATATTCTAATATTTTGAACCACTTGAAAAAATATTTTGACATTTCAAAATATTTTTTTTCCTATTCATCTCTTCAAATATGATATTAATTTCAAGATAATGAATAAGTTTAATCAATAATAAGTCTTAAATAAAATCGTCATTTGCTTATTTGCATTAAAAGACATTGCATTACCAAACGATACTTTCAACTTGTAAAAAAATGTTAATATTCTAATATTTTGAATATGAGGTGTACAACTTGTTTCCCAGAAAATAAGACCCGGTATTATATAAATTTTGTTGTAAAAAGGGTAGCTAGGAATTACTTTCAGGAGCAGTTTTTTATGCCCAATAATAACATTTGCTTTTTCAAATATTAATTCTTGAGTATTAGCTTTTGGAGAAAACAACCACTTCGCTCTTTACTGAATAATCCATTTACAGATGAAGTTATTAGGGAACGTATTATTTATTTTTAAAAATCCATGGCATCATTAAAAATTGTAGCGTTTGACACATGATATTATAAAAATGTTTGATATATATCATCGATGGTTTATGAAAATTTGGAAGAACTTTTATAGTTCTGAATCAGGTTTTTTAGGGGGGGGGGGAGGGAGGGGTTGAAATGAAAAGAAACTGCCTCAGGTCCTGTAAATGAACACCCCAACAAGTAGACAAACACAGCAGTTTCTGGTCAGTTTCTTTCTGGGAATGTATAGAACGAAGCGATAACTTAGTTGCTTAATGTTTCATTTAAATCAATGAGTTGAGAATCATTACATTTCAAGTCAAAAAAATAGAAGGGAAAAAGTCTTAAATGAAATGTTTTAGTTTATTCAGCAATTCTGTTACAAGCAGCTATGACAGTAAAAAAGTAAGCATTACTAAATTTGATGAATTTTATGCAGAAATACTGAAAAGTGAACATGATATAAATTTACAAAGAAAACTTTAGTCTCAAAATGTTTAGAGAAAGCGGTTTGAAGGAAAAGAAATCTTAAAAGAATTTTGATGTAAAAACATTTTATTTTTATGCACGTTTTGATTCGATGCAACTTCTGAAAATCAATTTTCTCTCACTACGTGTTTAAACAATGAAAATATGAAAATATTTTTCAAACTTAAGCATATTCCGATAGTTTGTGAAGAAATTCGGTTGGGATGTTTTTCGGAAAACAAATTGATATACTTTTTATTGGAGCAAATGCTAGCGAAAAGGAAAGATAAAAATATTTGCCAGTATTAAAGTTGTGAGAAATCGAAAAGATGCCGTACGTGATTTCCACTTTATTTTTATTTTTACTTTTTAAGCACAGCTTCAATTTCTTATCCAGGAAATCTTTTTTAGAAAAATGTTTTCTCTTCCCTGACGGTTCAAGTGAAGAAAAATAAGTTTATAATGCTAAAAAAGCAATAAGTTCTAAGTGCTGCTTCCAAGTAATTTAACGTGTACGGATAAATCGTTTATAAAT
>JAXGGA010004576.1:0-86685 GCA_038373865.1 Uloborus plumipes
TATTTTTAACTGTACGTGCAATATTTAATTAACTTTAAGCAAAATTGTTGCTCTTGCCTCAAATCATAGAAATTCTGTTCATATAATAGAAATCTCTGAGCGTTAGAAAAATGTTAATTTCAAAGACTTCATTCAACGGTTATTCTGATCAACCTAACGATGTTTTTTATGTTTTCTTATCAAGCTTACTTAGATATTCAACCCATCTTTTAAGGTTCCCACTCTGTAACTGATATATCTTCTATTGTGGCTGGAGTAAATTTTATTTTATGATATGCAAAATCGACAAAATTAAGCTGAAAGTAACCATTTTGCTCCTAAATTACTGCATAAAATTAGCATTGCGTAATTTATTAACATCTTGAATAATTCATAGAATTAAGTCAATTTAATGATTCCGTTTTGAGTAAATTTTTTACCGCGGGAAGAATTAATTTATCGAGTTATGAAGCAAGAACAAGTCTAATGTAAATTTTTAATAGAATTTACAAAATTGAAAACATACATGAAGCTGTAACATTTTTCTTCCGATTATTAAAATGTGAGTTATCTTTATTAGTAAAAACATTAATAGCTCAACTAAGGAAATTAACTACATTCATTATTCAATTTTATTTACCAGGAAAAGGTCAAAGCAATGACCAAAAGAAAAATTACTATGCTCCGTTGCCCAGTGTTTGCACTGGAACATTTTTTTTTTTTTTGGGTCGGAGTTGATTTATAATAACTATCAAAATATCTACTAAGTAAAAAATTTTGTTTTGGATTAATCTATGCTTTTAATCATTAAATCAATATTTCTTCAGCCTCTTACCTTTTAACAACATTTCATTACAGATTGAATTGCATCTATGTAGTTTTATTAACTCTGAATTCCAGTGACTCAAACCTCCCACATAGTGAATACATTTAACTTGAATTACATGATGACAAAATTTTAACTCTTAAAAAATACACTGAAAGAAAATGTAACTAAGACTTCACACATATACATAAAAAGTTAGTGTAGAAATATTCCTAATTTTATAAGGCAACAAATAACATCAACTTAAAAATTTTATTACGTTTAATACAAAACCGAAAAATACTTTCATAATAAGACAGTTAAGGTTTACATGTTTTCTCCATGTAAAAAATTTTATATTTAAATTATAGCTACAAAAATGAACTTATAAATATTTCGCGAGCAAAATATCCCTTTCATTAGAAAACGCAAAGCAGTATTTTCCCTCAAATTACATTTCAAATTCATGAAAACGTGTATAAAATATGATTGCAAGAGTTATGTATGAAGTTATGCATATGAAATCATTAAACATTTTCAAATCATTGGTTTTTGATGAAAGAAGCCCCATTAAAGTTTTTGTGTTAACATTTTATGCTACTTTTTCGGGAAATAGCTGTGTGACAAGTTTTATAAATTCAAATAAAACATTAATAATAACTACGAACTGTTTACTCTGCATGATCCGTTGGAATACTTTTTCATATGCTTAATAACGACTATTGCCTATACTGCTCCAAGTTTTCGAAGAATACCTCAATGGGACGTCAAACAGGGAGCAGCACAATTTAATTTCAATGTATTTATCTTTTGTTGCACAAATCACCTGCAAAAAGTCCAAAAATATAAAAACATAAACTCTACTTCTATAAAATGCAATTAAATTTTGAAGGCTTCCGGTAGCATTATATAAAGAATTTTTTGGCTCAGTACACTGTAAAAAATGAATGATATTTTTACAGTATAATACAGCTAAATTTGTAGTAATAAACTGTAAAAATTGCTAATTTTACAGAAATAAACTTAAATTGCTAATTTTACAGCACTAAACTGTAAAACTGCCTATTAGCAGTAATAAATTGTAAAATGGCCTATTTGCAGGAATAAACTATAAAATTGATAATTTTACAGTTTATTACTACACATTTTACAGTTTTAAATTGGAAATCTGCTGCTAGTATCATATTGTAGTTTTTACCAGGGCTGCGGAGTTGGAGGAAAAATAGTCGACTCCGACTCCGAATCCGGGATTTTAAAACTTCCGACTCTGACTCCGACTCCCGACTCCTGTTTTTTTTATTATTATTTATTTTTTTACCCAAATGTGAAGAGGGAAAACCCTAAACAAAGGTTGAAATATTAAGTCCATTTTGAAAAGTTTCATTTTTATTCATGATCGTAGCCAGGACTCACTTTAGGGGGGGGGTAGCAAGCTGGGGTATCCCAGTTGGAGGTCATGGGAGGTCATTGTGACACCTCAAAAAGTTCAACTTTCTTAAGAATTCTTGCTGGTAATTTCACCACATTTACCTCAATTCTCGGAGGTCTCTGTGACCTCCCAAAAAGTCCAATTTCTCCAGAGCAAAAGACAAGTGCCTCTATTGTTATTTGACTTCGTACAAAACTAATCCTTTTCTTGTTAAATGGCCAGACTTTATTCTAACACATTGCATTTTTGCTGCAAATATTTTTTATTCACTTGCATAAGCCCTAACATAGCAATTCGTTTCACAAAGCAGACCCGCCATTTTGAAGCTCTTTTTAATGATCCTAGATGCTTAGGATTTGGATATTGGACGCCGAAAATTTGTATCTGTTCGTTTCAAAGATATGTTATCTTTGAAAAAAATCTCCATAAAATTTCATCCAAATCGGAGGTGGTCAGAGTCGGAGTAGGCGTCGACATGTTTCTCAGCGACTCCGACTCCTTTGGTCCAAAATCAGTCCGACTCCGACTCTCCGACTCCGCAGCCCTGGTTTTTACAGTATAACACAGCTAAATTTTATGGCAATAAACTGCAAAATTGCTAACTTTACGGTAAGAAACTGCAAAATTGCAAGTTTTACAGTTTATTACTGTGCATTTTACCGTTTTACAGTTTATTACTGTGCATTTTACAGTTTTAAATTGGAACCTCGGCTGCCAGTATTTTACTGAAAAAACAACAGTTCGTTTTTTGCAGTGTAGTGGACGTACCTTCTGTGAGACGTCTGATATTGAAAAAAATTGTTTATTTAAATTAAAAAAAATTAATTGCATTAAATAGAAGTGGAGTCCATGTTCTTCATAAGATTCATGCAATGAAACAGGAACCTAATATATTTAGAGTCTTTGTATTATGTTTTGTGCAACATTTGACACGTCTGTTACCGTAGTATTGCCCAGCAGCAATGATTATCTCCTCACTCATGACCTGCACTTGAACATCACGGGCTAAAAGAAAACATTGAATGGAGTTCGCGCAAGCGCAAAACCTGTAAATTCATTTTTCGTGGATCTAAAAGTTCAAACATTATATAAAATCAAATTCTAAAATTTAAAGTGATCAATAAATGCGCATATAAATAATGATATTTTTGTAAGTGGTGCATTTTAACGATCCCGCTTTTTTTCCAAAGCTCGGCTTTAGCGAATAAAAATTTATCAAGCAGTCTGTTTCTCCAATCGTAATTTTGGTGAACGGTTCTTTTTCTTATTTTATTTTAGACAAAAATAAAACTCAAAACTACGTCTTTGACATAAGTATCGTTTTGTTTGATCCCCTCTAACAGACAAAAGTGTATGTACATTATAAACTCTTAATTTCTTATAAGAAATATTTTGTTTTTCCTTCCCTCAAATTGTTTGAATAGCTTTTAATTTTAATGCACAGAGGAATAAATTTTACTCCGAACTCTTGTTTTTAATAGAAATATATTTCTTGGAAAGCATACTCTAGTATAGAGACACAGATAGAGGGTACGAACAAATACCAGAATAGTCACAAAATCACTTTTCAAACTCTGTAAATCCTGGAAGATTTCCATATTCCAGCTTAGATCTACACTTGTTTTTCCCACTTGTATACATTTTCATTACACGGACAATAGCTAACTTTGTTTACTTTGTATCCTTCATGAACTGGTTTTTTCTCCCACTTGCTTAGAAAACTATTTTTTGCCTGCAAATTAGAGGGAAACCAACTCATCGTAATTTATTCATTTTAACGTAAACAAAATGTTTCGAAAAAATCAAACGAAAGGAAGATGTTCATCAAAGAAACAATAGAATTTCTTAAGACCTCTTCAAATATTTGATCATCATTCATTGTTTGCCAAAATATAATGCTCCATTGTTCTTTCGTGAGTACATCTGAAAATAAAGTTCTTTATAATTCACAGGAAAATATTGTAATTTGTGTGTTCGTTTATTTTTTAACTGTTCAGTAGCGAAAACGTTATTTCGCTGGGTACTAGGAATGAGAAAAACTTAAAACTTTCAACCATGTTTCACCATAGATATGTGTAATTTTTTTAGTAGCGTTTTCTCCAATAAATCGTAGCTATGAATAAATTTAAATAATTCTTTAGATTTTATGATATTAAATTACATTAATGCATTTTCTTATATAAATAAAATTAATTAAAATTAAAGTTCAGCAATTCTAATAATTTGGTTACCTCTGTTTATTATTTCATATATAGTTCAGTTTAAGAGCATTATATCCTCCTCGTGCTTCAAATTTCGGAAACAGAACAGTTTTATGCAGTATCAATATATTCGAAGTAGAGATGGGCCGAAGCTTCGGTATGGCCGAAGCATGAGGTGTGCTTCTGCCGCTTCGGCCTATAATAATTTATGCAGTCAATGTTCATTTTCCAACTATAATTTCATAAAATATTTTCCTATAGGCTATACACATACACTATTATACAAAATATACTGAAACATAGAGGAAAATATATTTAAATAAACTGATTGTGTGTATTGAGCCCCTGAAATCAGAAACTGTTAAATAATTAGCATTATATTATATTTAACTTGAAAATTCTTATGAAATAAAATTACATTTAGCTAATAATTACATGAACACTTTAGTTGCTTTAAAATGAAACTATTGAAAAGTGACTTTCTTATACATTTCTATTGTAGACACTTGGATATAGAAATGCCAATTTTTAAAATTTACCAAACCAGGATTTTTTTTAAAGCCATACTTTACTTAATTAATTTGTAGGTATGCAATATCCGTTTTTTCTTAAATTTATTAATATGTTAACAAAATTCAATACATTTTCTACATATTGATGAAAATTAGTAGTAGTTATCCAGTAATATAAAACATCCTGAGAATAAAGAAAAAGTAAATTGAAGCTGAATTTTTATTTATTTTTTATCAAGCAAAATATGAAGACAGTTCCCATTTCTTGCACATCCACTTTTGAAGGAAAATATTAAGTTTCAGTTTCATTTGTTGCTTCAAGAAAAAAGCTTATTTTAAATTGAATTCTTTTTGAAGTAAACATTTTCAAAACTAATGGTATTAAATATAATTTTTTTAAATATACGAGGATTATTTTTTTTTCAACTCCGATAGGCTATAAAAAAATAAACGGATTCAAATACAAAAAATATTTTACTATAAAAAGTAATATACAATGCTCTGTCTACAATTCTCTACGTAATCACCTTGACAATTGAAGCATTTGTTATATCTGTGAACAAACTTTATAATAGCCTCCTCGTAAAATATTGCCGCCAATGATTGGAAGCGAGTTTTGACGGTGTCTTTGGGTTCCACGCCACTTTGGAAGCTCGATGATTTTCCAGACCAACTCCAAGTCCCCCAAGTCCCTGCTTCAGCTCAAGGAACAGATGAAAGTCACTTGGTGCTCAGTCGGAACTCTATGGTGGGTGTTAAAAAATGTCCCATTGAAATTGCTGGAGAAACCGTTACACGAGAGCTATGATGACTGGCATTGCCATGCCCCCCTGATTGGGGGCATGGCAATGCCTGTCCCTCCTGCTTGGGGTCTGGAAAGGCATCGTGCTTCCAAAGTGGCGTGGAGCCCAAAGGCACCGTCACAACTCACTTCCAATCACTGGCGGCAATATTTTAGTAAAGGAGGCTATTATAAGGCTTGTTCACAGATGTAACGAATGCTTCAATCGTCAAGGTGATTATGTAGAGAATTGTAGAGCATTGTACCTTTCTTTTGATAATAAAATATTTTTTGTATTTGAATCCGTTTATTTTTTATAGCCTATCGGAGGTTGAAAATAAAACAACCCTCGTAAATACTGAATGATAAGTAAGGAAGAATATCTGTGCTCGACTCTAACAAATTCAACTTCAAAATTTTTAAATTAATAATAGTTAGTTTACCGTACTAATGCTTGGAATATTTCGTTTGTAACTTCTTTTTGTGTGGCATAAACTACTTTCTTAATGACACGCTACTGTAATCATATTTTTTGCACAATAACATTCGGTAAAAATAAGCAACAATATAACTTTTAAAGTTGTATTGTTTTACCCATACACGCGCATCCATACATATATGTGTGTGTTCATGTGTACATGTAGGTATACATGTAGGTATGAATAATCTTTGGGTTCACTTGACTGGTGTCAGTGAACCATCATTTTTTGGCACTGATGATGGGGCTTCATTTATAATAGACCCGAAATAGCTATTTTCTAGAGCTTTCTAACTCTTTTTAAACATTTTATTTGTACTTTTGGACACGTTGTCTTGCATTTTTAACTTCATGAATAATGTATTTTATACACAGACGTTCCGACAAATCTAAGGGGCAAGCTCTTCCAACCGGTTAAAAAACTATTTTGTGTGGCAACTGGTTCATTCAAACCAATCTTTCGGTAGACATGCTGAAATTTTTTATAAACTCTGCGAAATAATTAGACTGGCTGGCTCCTTGAAAGGCTCCTAAGATTCAATTTTTGTCAGTTTCTGTACACTATACTGCCGTACTAAGCGCAAAAGTGGTATCTGCAGCTGGGCTCAAACTCTTTAAAGTTTTGCGCCACCATGTATTTGATTCAGGTGAAACTTTTTCATATTTCTTAAAAAAATATTTCCCGTTCTCAAATGACCATATAATTTTGTATTTAGGTGGAATACGTCGCAAAGAACCACATGGTAGTAATAACTCAATTTTGTTAAAAAGTACAGGTACGACTTTTGCGCTTAGCACAGCAGTATACTGCCGTGCTAAGCACAAAAGTCGTATCTGCACTTTTTAACAAAATTGAGTTATCGCCACCAGGTGGCTCTTTGTGACGTATTTTACCTGAATACAAACTTATATGGTCATCTGAGAACGGGAAATATTTTTTAAAAATTTTTGAAAAAGTTTCATCTGAGTCAAATACATGGTGGCGCAAAACTTTAAAGGGTGTTATCTCAGTTTGAGCTCGACTGTAGATACGCCTTTTGCGCTTAGCACAGCAGTATACGTCGTTATAGATTTTTGTTGTGGTAAAATGTGTGTGCTAATCTATGAAACCGGATTCTTTCTCGAATAAATT
Organism: Uloborus plumipes; assembly: GCA_038373865.1. Classification (NCBI taxonomy): domain Eukaryota; kingdom Metazoa; phylum Arthropoda; class Arachnida; order Araneae; family Uloboridae; genus Uloborus; species Uloborus plumipes. Next base: position 7,318 of record JAXGGA010004576.1, read on the forward strand.
CTCTCAACGATCCATTTTGCTCTTTCAGGTTGTGCTTTCGTCACTTACGCGTCTCGGCAATGTGCCATCAACGCTATAAAGTCCATGAACCATTCACAAACAATGGAGGTAAGTACGGATTTATTTTCTCCCAATCTTTCATTTTTTCCCCGGAAACTCAATTACCCCCACTAACAGTTTTACTTTTGACTCTTCACGCACACATGTCCCGGAATTCCAATATAGATCATAGAAAAAATGTTCTTTTGTGGCAATTTTCTTTACTATATTTTGTTGCATTTGTGATTTTTACTGCTCTAAAATTGCATTGCCTCTACGTTTGACGACTATGGCCATTCCGGCTATTTTCTTCGTGTCAGTTATCAGAGAAAGAAATGGGTATTTCTGAAGTTTGATTATTTATATCATATCACTGAAGCAGGCCCGCAATTTAGGGGGGCTCAATTGACCCCCCCCCCCTGACTTTAAGAAATCAATGTATTTACATATAAGTGGGCGTGGTTTTTTATGTTTTCCGATGAAATTGCAAAGTCATACATATTATTAAATTGAGTTTCACAGAATCAACAAATTTTATTACCAAAAAATAACATCGCTTTCTATGTAGAAAAGTGATTAGAAAATATGAACTCATCAAAATGTTTGAAGTTTCAAAGGGGGTTGGGGAGCAACTAGCAAATGAAATCAGAGGGCTCGATGTTTTGTTGATTCAGGCTCAAAAGCGTTTTATTTGGAGGGGGAGCTGTATGGAGCTCCACCTCATAAATATCATACAGTAAAGAAATAAATAAGGTATGTACGTGTTATTTCAATATTTCGACTTAAAAGTGCTCATACGTGCTACTAATATGCATTCTGTCGAGACCATGCCCTCCTCTGAACTTACATTAGAGATTGTATGAATCGACTTGTCTATCATTTTATGGCGTGAGGTTGATTCCAGATAAGTGACGTGTTTGCTAGGGATGCACCGATAAGCAAATTGGCCGATTACCGATTAATCGGTTGTTGATAATCGGCCGATTAATCGGTTGAGCCGATTAATGTTAAGCATGATTATTTTTCGACCACCAATTTTACCATCAGTGTTTTTCCTCTCTTATGCAATTCCAAGTTTAGAAATAGTAAGTAATTTATTCCTGAGAGAAGATTTTCTTTTCCATTTTCCTAGTTTTCATAAACTAATTTAAACATTTTATCAAATTTCTTAGAACCAATTTTCAGATTATTGTCAATAATATTACTAACACATTGTTAGTTATGTTAATTGGACATGAAAATTGGGACATAAAAAATGGGGGAGGTGGAGTCTGTGGAGAGCACTCCAATTTAGGAGTATTTTTAATTCATATTTTGTAATAATTAGCAGCAATTTACATCAATACTTCTATTCTTTGAAAATTAGAGGTTATCTAAAAGCACTGCTAAGGAGAAAACTATCGCCACATGAAAAATGTTGCAACATTGTCTTTGTATATTTATTGAAAAGTAGGAGAATTAATTAAAAAAAAGCTTTATATCGTCTGTGAGGATTATTATTACTGTTAATAAAATTATTCATCATAGTTTCTTAGTGAAGGTATACCTTAAAGAATAATATTTGAAAAATATTTTTTCTTCCGATTCATCGGCCCGATTTTGCCGATTATTAATAATCGGTAAAGTGGCCGATTATGGCCGATTAATCGGTACTGCCGATTAATCGGTGCATCCCTAGTGTTTACCATATTCATATATTTATATACCCGTATTATTCCACGTAGCAGGTAGTCAGAACGTAGCAGGTTCTGACTGCTATTAAGTGTGGCACACTGTAAAAAAATAGATGATGTTTTTGTAGTATAATACAGCCAAATTTAGAGTGATTTTACAGAAAAAATTGTAAAATTACTAATTTTTCAGTATTAAACTGTAAATTTGCTAGTTTACAGTATAAAACTATAAAACTGATAGTTTACTGTTTATTACAGAGCATTTTGCAGTTTTAAACTGGAACCTCAGCTGCCAGTATTATACTGCTGTTTTTACAGTATAATAGAGCTAAATTTATGGCAAAATTGCTAATTTTACAGTAATAAACTGTAAAATTGCTAGTTTTACAGTAAAAAAAGCTTTCAGTGCTATACTGTAAAAACAACTTATTATTTTGCAGTGTAGAGCTCTTATTTTTCATGTTCTATCATACTAAGAAACAAGCATGCTCTTTTCTTTTGAGAAGTTGCCGCTGTGTGCATAATTGCATTAAACTATCCCGTGATTTTCGACCCTTCAGTGTATATGTAGTACAATATGCACATATTTTTATGCATGTGTATACGTTCTCTAACTCGTTATGTTTTTAGTAGCACACATCATCAGTAGCTCTAACACATAACCTTTTAACCCTCGTGGGTCCCTCCCATTTCAGTTACATTCAAGACCCTTGGGGTCATAAACGACCCCAATGCTTCCTTTAATTAATTCATTATAATTATTGAATGTTACATGCATTATTTAAGTTCACACACTTTTTAATGCTAAAAAAACAAAAAATAAAAAGATACAATTAAAGTAAACTATAGTTTATGAATTAAAATTATAATTTTAGAGCAAAACTTACAATAACTGTAGATTTATTTACATTTGTTACAGACCTGAAAAAACATGATTTTTACAAGTGAATTTCAAACACTTATGACATTTTTCAATGCATTTTCTGTCCAGTTCTCTTGGACAAAAGTTGCAACGTCCTCTTTTTTTGGCCTTCTGGGGAAGTGACCCCAAGGGTCTTGTGTGCAAAAAATGCAATTCGAGAAAAATAAAACACAATAATAGCATTATTTTGAATAGAAAACTAGAAGAATAAAAGCCATAAAATGCCATTAAAAACAAATGGTTGATTAACAAAATATATTAAACAGAAATTGCGTTGGGGTCACATATGACCCCAAGGAACCCACGAGGGTTTTAATAAGCTATAAGCAAATTCATAAGTTTTGTGTAGAGATGACTTTTTTAAGATTTTTATAAATTGACACTATTTAAAACTCGAAAATAACTTTCATTTTAAAAATAGGGATTAAAACGTTAAAAGCGGAACTTTTGAAATAGCAAAATTTCTTATTAGTTCTCGCCATTTTTGTTACACGTTTGATGTAATCTTTTTTTTTTTTTTTTTTTTTTTTTTTTTTTTTTTTTTTTTTTTTTTTTTGTGGCTCAAAAACGCCCTTATAACGTCAACAAATCGTCCATTGTTGAAATGAATGCTCTGGTTATCTGATTGAAACTGATGAAATTGAAGCTTCAAGTAAATTAATTGAAAAATGGCGCGCAAAACAGGTATCTTAAGTAAATATTTCCCATTCTTTTGTTCGTTTTCCTTTCAAGGATAATTAGCATACTCTTAAAATATTTTCTTTCCATTACGTCTTTGTTTACTTTACGACTTGGACTTTGACTTTATTTTTGAGAGACTGAATTTCGTTTGGATAAGTCCACGATTTTTTCCCCCATCCATTATTACTGTCAGATTTCTTTTTACACATTTGCATCAACGTCGCTTCCTCATTTGGTAGCTTTTAATGGATTTTTGAGAAAACGCTGATTCGTTCGATTTTGGAGCATACTTTGTTTTATTCGAAAAGTTCAACTCAGTCTCACATTCATACGAAATCTCTTTAAAATTAGTTTATCGATTTGCTTATGCAAATTTTCAAACAGTACAGAAATGTCGGCTTTGTTTGAATTTATTTGTTACTCGGCTAAAAAAGAAATACTTGTGCCAAATGGCCACAGCTGCAACTGATTACAAATATTTCTTGATAATCCTTTTATTATTTTAAATCGAAAGCTTTCATGTTGCAGTAGTTTATAATTAATAACATTTTTAATAACGTTTCAAATTTCTTTTAGAAATTTCGGTACACATTATTATCTTGTGCCTTAAGGCAATATTGTCTTAAGAAATGAGACTTAAAAAATACGACATGCTTATAAACATGGACAGATAATTTAATTATCTTTACTTTCATTTATTTAATTAAATTATGTTTTAAAATTGCCAAAAGCTCACTGCTCTGATAAATTTTTAAATATTGCGAAATATAAGCCGATAAGTTTCCTCTGGGCATATAACAATAATCAATTTTTAATTATACAAACACGAGTTAGTTCATTTCGTTTTCTTTAAAAATTAAATGTATACGATGATGCCTACGAATTGTTTTCGTTTCCATATAGTCTCAATTAGTATAATAAATAACCATCTAGACTTTTTTTCCCCCATTAGTCTTATGTTTTCTTTTAATTAAAGCCTTTTAATAGAATTTTACTCGTTTTAAAAAAAGTTTGAAAAAAAAAACTTTTATAAATCTAATTTTGAACTAAAGCTTAATGTCAAAAACTTATCGCTTTATTATATATATTCTTTACCAGCACAGTTGGCATTTTCTTTACTTTTTTAAAAGTGAACACGTATAAGGTAGGCGAAGAGTAACTCCGTATTGAAATATATTTATTCCGGGACCTGATTACCTACTAAACACAAGAAGCAACTTTCTCCATCAAAATTCTAGAGATCCCCGAAATGTAAATAATTACTCAACTCAGTCTATGTTGTTTGAAACAAAATTAGATTGTCTTTAGCATTTCCAACGAAACAAGTAGATAAAATTGTGTGATATCTTTAACTATTTTAAACAATCATTTTAATATTATATTTCTAGGTAGTTTTATTAATTTGCTTTCTACTCGCAGAAATTTATTTTAAAATAATATGACGTATATCAATGCATATTTTTTTTATATTTCTGTACAATAATTAGATCTCTTGTGTAAACTACAAAAACAACTTTTTTGTCACTGCAGTTTCTTCTGCTTCCAGATGACGTGTAAAATGTAAATTTGTTTTTCTCTCTTTAATTTTTATTCCATATATTTTCCAAGTATTTTGTCAATGGGGTTGACAATATTTAAAGCAGATAAAACTTAATGTGGCATCTATAGAAAAAAACTTTTCTATTTTGCTTAATTGGCAAATGTGAAAAGAAGCATAGTTCCTTACACACTAGATTTTACAGAAGAAAACATCTTTCAGTGTTTCTTGACTCTGGTGAAAACCAAGGAGCAATCTTTTTAAATTTTAAGTTTTATGTTAAAATTTGAATGATAATTTTTTGAAACTACTTCCTTTTCTTTGTACAAAGTAGTATGTAAAAATTCGATTACTAAGAATTTTCCGGATAATCAGTAATCCGAGGTAGCTTGAGCCCCAATTACCTCGGTTTTTCGAGACTCTACTGTACTACGAAAAAGAATGCCTGAATAAAGATCTCAATTTTTATTCTCTCCATTCTATTTACGCATAATTGAAGAACTTTGTAGAAGAACATGTTATACGACAAAAGTAAAAATCGACTTTATTTACATGCGTGTATAATGTATATATATATATATATATATATATATATATATATATATATATATATATATATATATATATATATATATATATATATATATATATATATATATATATATATATATATATATATATGTATATATATATATATACAGGGTGTCCACTCCAATCGTGGACCAATAGCTAATTTCTAAACCGTTAGAGATACGCATATAGTTTATTTAGGAAAAAATCTCCAAATTACGAAAGGAATTTTGGGTCTATTCAATGTTTTTCAAAAAATCAAATTTTGAAAGAGTTACGAAATTTAAATTTTTATACAGCCCCTCAGTCCTATCAATCATATTTAGTAAAACATTCTTGACACTGTAACGTTTAAAACTAAAAAAAAATCACTCCTCTACCACAAAAATTGACCGAGTTATGACGTTTTGAAAAATCAAGATTTTGCATTATTTCATGACGGCATCGAGAGATCGCTTAAGGGACCAATGCGAAATCCTTCAAAATCTTGATTTTTCAAAACGTCATAACTCGGTCAATTTTTGTGGTAGAAGAGTGATTTTTTTTTAGTTTTAAACGTTACAGTGTCAAGAATGTTTTACTAAATATAATTGATAGGACTGCGGGGCTGTATAAAAATTTAAATTTCGTAACTCTTTCAAAATTTGATTTTTTGAAAAACATTGAATAGACCCAAAATTCCTTTCGTAATTTGAAGATTTTTTCCTAAATAAACTCTATGCTTATCTCTCACGGTTTAGAAATTAGCTATTGGTCCACGATTGGAGTGGACACCCTGTATATTAAACTTAATCAATCAGGTTTACTTTAGTATTTTTCTGTATTTTGTTATTAGGCTTATTTTAGGAACGCTGTTAAGTTTTGAGCTTTTCAGATGTTAATAAATGGCTAATCCACGGGTTAACTCCACAAACGAACTAAGCCCTCATTTTATCGATCTCGGTGGAACGTGTAGCTAACCGTGTAGGTCAACAGTTTGTTGGCCAGCAGCGCTGACCACTACACCACGGTATTTACTATTATATACTCGTACTCTGTGAAAGATATTCCATTAAAAAAAAACGGTTGAAGACTGACAATTGAATTGATATTGCAGAACTATGCAAAGTGCGGAAAACTTTCGCCAGTTTAGATATTTTAGCATCCATCCGTTTTTTCCTCCCAATATCTTGAAAACTTTAGTTTTGTGCTATAATGAAAATAATTTTTAATCTTTTTGAGGTACTTCGGACGTTACTGGCTTCATCCCACTTAGCATGAAAAATTTTATTCATTACTAATTTATGTGCATTACCGTATTTGGTTATAATCTATTTCATTCCCCCTAAATAAATAAATACACTAAAAAATTTAATGATGCAGGTTACAGCATGCCCCCCTCCCCCTGTCTCCACCCATACTTTGGCACACAGTACCAGAGAAGCGGTAAGGTACTTTCCACGCCTGGAGTCGAGCCCGGTATGCCGACCTTAAGCAATTGCCCCCCCCCCCTACTTCAAAGATTTACACAAATGTGTCAGTAATTTTTGTTCTTTTTCGATACAATATTGAGTGGGAAACGGTCATGCAGTTTTACATTTTTCTTTTTTTTTTTTTTTTTTTTTGAGCCATGATAAACTGCTATTTGTTTTCTTTTTGGACCTCAGGCTTCGTCTAGTCACTTTTCCAGATTGGACTCGAAGTCTGCAACAGGGCGTCGCGTTGAGCCACCTCCCTAGATTTCCACCAGACCCTGCTCCTTCACCACCATGCAAGACATGGTGCATGGTCCACCATGGCCTGCATGGTGGCGAAGACACACGCACACACACACCACCACTTACACATACGCACACACCTATCGCAATTCGTCATTGCGAAAAACAATTTGAATTCAAGGTGTCAAAGTCAATTTTTTTAATTTATTTATTTTTTTTATTTATTTTGTTTTGTTTTTTTTATTTTGTTCCGTAATAATCTCTATTTCTGTTTTAACTTCAGAAAATTGCACTTACAAATACTAGTTTGTCATTTATATTCAAATAGTGTTTTATTAACAATACATACTTTTTTTCTTTTATTAATATTATAACTCTTCTAAAAAATTTATTTGAAATTGGCCTTTTTATTATCTTTAATGCTTTACACTTAATTATAACTTTGCGTAAATGGATGATATGATTGTAATGAATTGATTTTGACTTGAAGACATAACATTTAAAAAAGTAATGCATCAATAACTATCGAAAAAAATAATAATGAAACAACACAAGAAGGTGCTCCTCCCAAGAAAATCACACTAAGCTCCAGTATCTTCCTGTACACTTCTTTTGCATGGGTCATCATCAGAAGTTGACTTAGCGCAACTTCCATTATTAGTTGCACATCGCTCTGAATTGGCTACCAACTCGTCAACCTCATCGTTTCTCACTCCATCTTTAAAATTAGAATGTTGTATTCTTGACTATGATTGCTGAAACTGCTTAAAAAGCAGTATTGTAGATCCAATGGCAGTGTATGGTTCCACACAATTGCTTAAACACCGCATTTGACATTTCACACCAATCAAATACCCCAATATCTACCTATTTCTTGGTTTATCGGTTAAAATACCGAGAGACCAAGACTAAAATAGACTTCGGTTATAATACGACAGAAAGCACAATGTCTAAAACATAATGGCGGAAAGCACAATATAAAAGTTGCTTCCCTAGCTTTTTTTTTCCAAGTTCAAACATGCTCCAACTTTAGTACCGGCACTACATGTCGTATCGAAACACAAACCACGTACGAGTTCAGTAAAAGTTACCATTCATCTAACAGGTTATCTTACAGCAGCATTTGCCGTAGCAATTTATATGTCTGACTCTAACTTAGGAGTACCCAGAAGTTAATCATCAATGCTTGTGGTCCTGATATTAATACTGGTGTGAATTCCGCCAATCCTCCTTCATTTTTCCAGATATATTTTGCATTAGTGTTTTGTTCCATCAAAGGAAGTCATAGATTTAAACGATTTTTGTAAGTTAACTGCTGATTCAGAGCGAATAATTTGCCTTTACCTTTTTATGGACGTTGTCAAATGCACCCCATTTTGACCCACACTTTGTACTGTAGCTGTTACTACCAAAGTGGCTTTTTGGTCACTTATATTGGGCCCTGTCTAGAGTGGATGCTAGGTGTTTTAGCCGAATAAACTCATACACCTCAAACAACGGAAAAGAAAACAGAAACTATTGTCCGAGCTTGCAGCTGCCTTTTCTACCCAAACTCAGGTAAGAGATGATGCAGCTTAGGAGCGGGGGGGGGGGGACTCACTTTGAGCCATTATTTTATTGATTAATTACTTAGTAGAGTAAACTAACATTTTAAATTATTCCATTTTATATGAAGAACAATATTATTTAGAGTAATAAAGTTATATACTTCAGCTCTCGAAATTGCTAATTTTCAACAGAATTCAATCGCGTTGCGCGACCTCTAAATATTATTCAATTGAGCTAAAATTTCACATACATCACATTTATGATTAATGTAAAAAAAACTGCGGGGTAAGATCAAAGAAATTCAAAAAAAAGTTTTTTTGAATCACCCTAATATATATATATATATATATATATATATATATATATATATATATATATATATATATATATATATATATATTATATATATATATATATATATACACTGAAGTGACAAAAGTCATGGGATAGCAATATGCAAATTTTCAGATGGCAGTAGCATCGCATAGAACAGGTATAAATGCGCAGTGCTTTTACAGAGCTTTCATTTCTGTTCAAGTTATTCATGTGAAGAGGTTTTAACGTGATGATGACCGCACGACGTGAATTAACAGACTTTGAACGCGGAATGTTAGTTGGAGCTAGACGCATGGGTCATGCCATTTCGGAAATCGTTAGAGAATTCAACATTCCCAGATCCACTGTGTCAAGAGTGTGCCGAGAGTATGAAATTTCAGGCATAACATCCCACCATGGACAGCGCAGTGGTCGACCGCCTGCACTTAAAGATCGAGACCGGCGACGTCTGCAAAGAGTCGTAAATTCTAACAGACAAGCAACACTGCGTCAAATCACCGTAGAAATCAATGTGGGACGTACAATGGACGTGTCTGCTAGAACTGTGCGGAGAAATTTGGATTTCTTGGGCTATTCCAGCAGAAGACCGACTCGAGTGCCTTTACTGACAGAACGACATCGCTTGCAGCGACTCTCGTGGGCACGTGAGCATATCGGTTGGTCCCTAGATGAATGGAAAACCGTGGCCTGGTCCGATGAGTCACGATTTCAGCTGGTAAGAGCCGATGGTAGGGTTCGAGTGTGGCGCAGACCCCACGAAGCCATGGACCCAAACTGTCAGCAAGGCACTGTTCAAGCTGGTGGTGGCTCCGTAATGGTGTGGGCTGTTTTTTCATGGCATGGACTTGGTCCTCTAGTGCGACTGGACCGAACATTGACTGGAAATGCTTATGTGCAGCTACTTGGAGATCACTTGCAGCCATTCATGGACTTCATGTACCCAAACAACGATGGGATTTTTATGGATGACAATGCGCCATGTCACCGGCCACAACTGTTCGCAATTGGTTTGAAGAAAATTCTGGACAATTCCAACGAATGATTTGGCCACCTAGATCGCCCGACATGAATCCCATGGAGCATTTATGGGACACCATCGAGAGGTCTGTTCGTGCCCAAAATCCTGCCCCATCAACGCTTTCACAATTATGGACGTCTATCGAGACAGCATGGCTCAATATTCCTGCAGAAGACTTCCAACGACTTGTTGAGTCCATGCCACGTCGAGTTGTTGCACTTCGCCGGGCAAAAGGAGGGCCGACACGATATTAAGAGGTATCCCATGACTTTTGTCACTTCAGTGTATATATATATATATTATTTTATTTTGCTTTATTTTTTTATTTTTGAAGAAAAAAAACAAATTTTATGTGTTTTTCTTTTGGGTTTGATTTGTTTCCTTTAATTTTCCTTTCGTTGTATTAGACGCAATAAGCAGGAAACTTTGCATAAGGGTCAACAAATTTTGTTAGACAATAAAATTATTTTGTTGGAAGTATATTCAGTTAAGGCAGTTAAATATTTGCAGCAGATTTATTACTGATTTTAGTTCTCTCTTTTTACTATCTGACAAAGTATGGTATACTTGAAAAAGAAACATCAGAAAAAAAAAAAAAAGCTTTGGGTAAAAACGTTAAAAGCAGGCCTGTGCTCTGCCCCAAGTGAAGCATAACAGTACAGCAAGAAACAGCCGCAACGAAGGAGCGTTGACGGTTAACCTTAGAGTCTTCGGTTCTGAGAAATCTTGCCAACTCTAGTATAATGTCATATTAATACGAGAAACCGAAGGCCTTTCTTTTCATCACAAATAACGAGATCAAAAGAATTAAACTTCTATCATTCGAACTGTACTTTAACATAGTTAGGTACAAAAGCACTTTTTTTCCCTCTTCCCTATTTTTTTTTTTTTTTAATTTTCAATCTGAATTTGAGACAAAAAAAGAAGCTAATCCGTTTTAAATTTCACTACCAATTTGAAAATTTTTTTTTTTTTTTTTACGTGTTATAAACTTTTTTTTTTTTTTTTTGACTTGTGTTTTTTTTTTTTTTTTTTTGTATTAATTACTTTCTTTTTTTTTAATTAGAGCTTTCCCTTTTCTTCTAAAGTACTTCTGAAACTTATTTTGCCACTGCTTCCATTTTTTTAACTATTTATTTATTTGTTTCATTTTTTATTTATTATTTTTATGATTCACATTTCCAGCCATTCTAGACCACTACCTCCCCCTCCCTCCTTTTTTATATTCCTTAAATTTCGGCACTCAAATTGTTCAGACTATTCAACTGTGAGGTAATCAGCAATTTTTTAAAATTCGATTGATATTTTTTCATTTTTGTTATTTTTACTATTTAATTTTTTGAGATAAATTTTACCTATTTATGTGGAAAAACAAGGAATACTTTATTTTTTTTTTCTTGAACCCTTTAGTTTTTACACCAATTAGAAAGACTTATTATTTGGGAAAATTATCGAAATTAAAGGTCGAAAAACGTGCATTTAGGCCCTTACATATTGGGTGTTAAAACATACAATTTTCTTGCTTCGAGGGGCGCTATGACACCCTTAGCTGCGCTACTCGTTTTCCTTGGGGTAAAATTTATTCTAAACCGGGCTTTCAAAGATTTCTCATGGAGAGGGGGGGGAGTATACTTATTACATGCTTAGTGAAAAGACGAACTCAAATAAAACTGCTTATTACATATTGTTCTTAACACTAGGGAGGAGATAACTGAACCCCTCCCCCCTTCCCTCATCACCCAAATCACAGGGTTATCAACGAAAAAATAAGAACTCTTGCTTTCCAACAAAAAAAAAGCCGGCATCATTGGCGTAGCCTACGAGGATGAACGCTGCGCTGTTGCTGCTGAGAAACGAAATCCCTGTAGGCTACGGCATTGGATAGAACTTGTGTCGTGCTGCCATCTATTGACAAATTGTATAAATTAAACATTTTTTTGAACGATGAATGAAACAATTTGTAAAAACAAAATGATAGGTAAAATACTCCTTAAAACTTGTGCCACCGTTTGTGATAATTTTCTTAGCATTTTATACGCAATACAGCTTTGCTTAATGTGGAATCAATAATAGTTAGAATGATATAAGCGTGTATTACATATGATTAAAAATAATCTGATTTTTTTTCTGAAGTATCACGTGCGTTACAAACAAACTAATGTATTCATGTTATGACACTGAAATATCGAAAACAAATTTGTTACATTTTTAATAATGTATCTGCTGGACTTTAAAAGTTGAAAATGATTAACAATTCTTCAAAATGGTTTTTGTACTGATTTAATTGAATTAAATCAAAGAATCGTATCAAAAGTTATAATTTATGGTTGCTACACTGCTTTTGGAATAAACTACCATGACTTTCCACCGTAGTCAGGGCGCCCCAAACTAATATTTTGGAGACGGGAAAAATTCTAAATTTGTAGAATGAAATTCCAATTTAACCAAATGATCAAATACGAGTATGCACACGTGCCATACGTACATACATAACATTTGATGAGAAGAAACGATAGGCGTTGAAAAAAAAATTCTTAAAAAGAAAAAACAGAAATCTCCATGTTGCAACATTGTTTCAAAATTTGGCTAATCGTCAGCAAAATTTTGCAGACAGCTTAATGGAGAAGATAATTCGTAACAATTTTCTAAAATATTAGAAATACTGCTGAAGGAAGTAATAGGATTTCCTCATAACTATCAAAAAAAGATTTCAAGATGAATTTTACAAACAAATTTCAAAAAATAAAACATATGTATATGTATATACTAGCTGACCCGGCGAACTCTGTTCCGCCTTAAAGGCAATAAATAAGAAAAATTTTAAATTTATTAAGTTTTTTATTGTTAGAAAATACAAAAATATTAAGTACCTACATTAATCATTCATTATTGTTTCTGTATTTTAGTACATAGGTTGCTCTTCATTAAAGTACCATGTGATGCACAACATTTTTTGTTTTATTATCAGGCGCAAAAAGAAATAACGCAGATGGTCTTCCGACCCGTAAACATGCCACATATAATTGACCATAGGAAAAACAGTGATGTTCTAGATTCAAACCACAAAATTTTAAGGATTGGCCTTGTGATTTGTTAAAGGTCATGACAAATGCAAGACGGATCGGAAATTGAAGTCTTTTAAATTTAAACGGCATATCGGTTGGGATCATCGGGATCCTAGGAATGAGCAATCGTTTCTGACAGCTTATCACATATAAATTTCAAGGGAAGTAACGCGTTTGTTTATAATTTATTTCACGAAAAAGTAAAATAATACTCAACGCACCGCTAACTTACAACCTGTTTACTGCGTTCCGGAACCTGCCAGAACGTGTGCTTTATGTCGCTCAGCCATGGAGGTGTCAAAAAAGGCTTAGTAAAAAGGCTTAGTCAATAAGACAGTTTTTCTATTTATGTAACTGACACACATAAATTATAGCCTATGTCCGTCTCCTGGCTCTATGCTACATACCCACCAATTTTTAGCCATATCGGTACAGCCGTTCTTGAGTTATAAATAGTGTAACTAACACGACTTTCTTATATATATATATATACAGGGTGTCCACTCTAATCGTGGACCAATAGCTAATTTCTAAACCGTTAGAGATAAGCATATAGTTTATTTAGGAAAAAATCTCAAAATTATGAAAGGAATTTTGGGTCCATTCAATGTTTTTCAAAAAATCAAATTTTGAAAGAGTTACGAAATTTAAATTTTTATACAGCCCCCCAGTCCTATCAATCATATTTAGTAAAACATTCTTGACACTGTAACGTTTAAAACTAAAAAAAAATCACTCTTCTACCACAAAAATTGACCGAGTTATGACGTTTTGAAAAATCAAGATTTTGAAGGATTTCGCATACGGTCCCTTAAGCCATCTCTCGATGACGTCATGAAACAATGCAAAATCTTGATTTTTCAAAACGTCATAACTCGGTCAATTTTTGTGATAAAAGAGTGATTTTTTTTTAGTTTTAAACGTTGCAGTGTCAAGAATGTTTTACTAAATATGATTGATAGGACTGGGGGGCTGTATAAAAATTTAAATTTCGTAACTCTTTCAAAATTTGATTTTTTGAAAAACATTGAATAGACCCAAAATTCCTTTCATAATTTGGAGATTTTTTCCTAAATAAACTATATGCTTATCTCTAACGGTTTAGAAATTAGCTATTGGTCCACGATTGGAGTGGACACCCTGTATATAGAAGATAGAATAGTAGTGAGAAGAACAACCTCTTTAACTGCAGTGCAGGAGCCATCCCATCAAGCGCTTTCTACCTCTCAGCCTCAGAGGCGTAAAAACTCTTAAGTGACAATCATTTCTGACAGCTTATCACATATAAATTTCAAGATAAGTAACGCGTTTGTTTATAATTTACTTCACAAAAAAGTCAAATAACACTCAACGCACCTCTAACTTACAACCTATTTACTACGCACCGGAAGCTGCCAGAACGTGTGCTTTATGTCGCTCAGCCATGGAGGTGTCAAAAAAGGCTTAGTAAAAAGGCTTAGTCAATAAGACAGTTTTTCTATTTATGAAACTGACACACATAAATTATAGCCTATGTACGTCTCCTGGCTCTAAGCTACCTACCCACCAATTTTTAGCCATATCGGTACAGCCGTTCTTGAGTTATAAATAGTGTAACTAACACGACTTTCTTTTATATACAGGGTGCGCCAGAGAAACTTACTTTTTTGAAATGTCAATAAAAACAAAACTACTTAAGTTATTGTTTTAATTCTTTTTTTATTTGAGAATACAATGTCCCATTTTTTTTTTCATTTAGTCTTGAAAGTGACATCGGTTAAATGATGACCCCCATTGAGCATACACTGATTAAGACGATTTTTAAAGTTTGTGAGCACTCTTTGCAGTATATCAATTGGTATGTTGGCAATTTCGTCGCGAATGTTATTCTTGAGGTGGGCTATTGTGCGTGGTCGATCAACATAAACCAGGGATTTCAAATAACCCCACAAAAAAATCGCATGGCGCCAAATCTGGGGAGCTTGCTGGCCATGGGAGATCGCCTCTGAGAGAGATGAGGTGGTCGGGGAAATGTTGTCGCAACAAATTCATTGAATTTCGTGCAGTGTGTGCTGTGGCTCCATCTTGCTGAAACCACACGTCCCTAATGTTCATTTCTTCGAGGCTGGGAAGAAAGAATTCCTCGATCATGGTCCTGTACCGAGCTGTATTCACGGCCGTTCGAAAAGTAGCTTTCGACGGCAAAGGCGAGCTGTTCTTTTGACCATAACACGATGGCGACTTTTTATAGGGAAAACAAAACTTGGAGATTTCCCGTTCCAAATGCACCCACTCTCGGCCTTCTACGCAGCCATCTCACCGCGCAGGAATTTTTTCAAAAAAGTAAGTTTCTCTGGCGCACCCTGTATATACTAGCTGACCCGGCGAACTCTGTTCCGCCTTAAAGGCAATAAATAAGAAAATTTTTGAATTCATTTAGTTTTTTATTATTAGAAAATACAAAAAAAATTAAGTACCTACATTAATCATTCATTATTGTTTCTGTATTTTAGTACATAGGTTGTTCTTCACTAAAGTACCTTGTGTTGCACAACAGTTTTTGTTTTATTATCAGGCGCAAAAAGAAACAACACAGATGGTCTTCCGACCAGTAAACATGCCACATATAATTGACCATGGGAGAAACGGTGATATTCTAGATTCAAAACCACAAACTTTTAAGGATTGGCCTTGTAATTTGTTAAAGGTCGTGACAAATGCAAGACGGATCGGAAATTGAAGTCATTTAAATTCAAACGGCATATCGGTTGGGATTATCGGGATCCTAGGAATGAGCAATCGTTTCTGACAGCTTATCACATATAAATATCAAGGGAAGTAACGTGTTTGTTTATAATTTATTTCACAAAAAAGTCAAATAACACTAAACGCCCCGCTAACTTACAACTTGTTTACTGCGCACCGGTAGCTGCCAGAACGTGTGCTTTATGTCGCTCAGCCATGGAGGTGTCAAAAAAGGCGTAGTAAAAAGGCTTAGTCAATAAGACAGTTTTTCTAGTTATGTAACTGACACACATAAATTATAGCCTATGTCCGTCTCCTGGCTCTAAGCTACCTACCCACCAATTTTTAGCCATATCGGTACAGCCGTTCTTGAGTTATAAGTAGTGTAACTAACACGACTTTCTATTCTATTCTGTTCTATTCTAGAAGTCAATAAACTTCGACACACATGAGGACTGCGTACTATGCGCCTTGACTCCACAGATAGTACAATACAGATTTTATTGAAGGAAAGAATTTACAGCACAGAGAAGGAAGTTACACCCAGGGCAAAGGCGGGAATCGAACCCGCGCCTCTTGAGATTACAAACTGACGGGCAGACCCACTGCGCCGTTGAGGCCCCTAACACGACTTTCTTTTATATATATATATATAGAAGATAGAATAGTAGTGAGAAGAACAACCTCTTTAACTGCAGTGCGGGAGCTATCCCATCAAGCGCTCTCTACCTCTCAGGCTCAGAAGCGTAAAAACTCTTAAGTGACAATCGTTTCTGACAGCTTATCACGTATAAATTTCAAGGGAAGTAACGCGTTTGTTTGTAATTTACTTCACAAAAAAGTCAAATAACACTCAACGCACCGCTAGCTTACAACCTGTTTACTGCGCACCGGTAGCTGCCAGAACTTGTGCTTTATGTCGCTCAGCTATGGAGGTGTCAAAAAAGGCTTAGTAAAAAGGCTTAGTCAATAAGACAGCTTTTCTATTTATGTAACTGACACACATAAATTATAGCCTATGTCCGTCTTCTGGTTCTAAGCTACCTACCCACCAATTTTTAGCCATATCGGTACAGCCGTTCTTGAGTTATAAGTAGTGTAACTAACACGACTTTCTTTTATATATATAGATATATATATATGTGTGTATATATATATATATATATATATATATATATATATATATATATATATATATATATATATATATATATATATATATATATATATATATATATATATATATATACATACACACACACACAAAATTAGAACCATTAAAAAGATAGTTCTAATGGTTCTAATTTTTACAAGCAAATTAACGGTATTCCCATGGGTACGTCTTTTTCCAGTGCCTTTGCAAACGTTTTTCTTCATATTTATGAGTCAAATTTTCTAGTCGATAATGATCTTGAGGCCTTCAGGTACATTGATGACATCATAATTTTTAACAACAGTAACTTCCATAATCTCTACAAGGATATTTATCCAAAAGAACTTTTGCTTAA
Source organism: Uloborus plumipes (assembly GCA_038373865.1). Taxonomy (NCBI): domain Eukaryota; kingdom Metazoa; phylum Arthropoda; class Arachnida; order Araneae; family Uloboridae; genus Uloborus; species Uloborus plumipes. The sequence goes on from JAXGGA010004576.1 coordinate 24,636, forward strand.
ACAAACAAATAGTAACAACACTGCTTCTTTTCTCGACATTTATATTAAATCAGAAGATAAAGATGTCAATCTAGCACTATATGACAAACGTAAAGATTTCAACTTCAAAGTGCACTCACTTATCCATTTTCACAGTTGTCTAAGTAAAAAGGTTTTCAAGAACATTATCATCTCCCAAATTTCCCGATACAAAAAAATTTGCAACAATAATTCAAATCTAGACTCAGCAATAAGACAATTAATTGTAACTTTAACTGAAAACTGCTACCCCGCGAATTTGACCAACAGTCTTATCAGTAGCGCAGTGAAGAAGCCATAGGTTGGTAGTTCTTACAGTGTTGTTTGAAAGTTCTTGTTTTTGTATTTCATGTCATCTGTTCTATTTGAATTTTATTGATTACTAGCTGACCCGGCGAACTCTGTTCCGCCTTAAAGGCAATAAATAAGAAAATTTTTGAATTTATTAAGTTTTTTATTATTAGAAAATGCAAAAAAATTAAGTACCTACATTAATCATTCATTATTGTTTTTGTATTTTAGTACGTAGATTGCACTTCACTAAAGTACCTTGTGATGCACAACATTTTTTGTTTGATTATCAGGCGCAAAAAGAAACAACGCAGATGGTTTTCCGACCCGTAAACATGCTACATCTAATTGACCATGGGAAAAACAGTGATGTTCCAGATTCAAACCACAAACTTTTAAGGATTGGCCTTGTGATTTGTTAAAGGTCATGACAAATGCGAGACGGATCGGAAATTGAAGTCTTTTAAATTCAAACGGCATATCGGTTGGGATCATCGGGATAATAGGAATGAGCAATCGTTTCGGACAGCTTATCACATATAAATTTCAAAGGAAGTAACGCGTTTGTTTATAATTTATTTCACGAAAAAGTCAAATACCACTCAACGCACCGCTAACTTACAACCTGTTTACTGCGTTCCGGAACCTGCCAGAACGTGTGCTTTATGTCGCTCAGCCATGGAGGTGTCAAAAAAAAAAAAGGCTTAGTAAAAAGGCTTAGTCCATAAGACAGTTTTTCTAGTTATGTAACTGACACACATAAATTATAGCCTATGTCCGTCTCCTGGCTCTAAGCTACCTACCCACCAATTTTTAGCCATATCGGTTCCGCCGTTCTTGAGTTATAAATAGTGTAACTAACACGACTTTCTTTTATATATATAGATATATAGTGTCTTTTGAATTGTATTCTCTCGTGTATATGCATAAATGTATTGGACTTCTAGTGACCTACTGCTTGCTTGTGAGATGTCGGGGGCTAAAAGTTGCATCTTTTTAGGCGTTTTGCCTGCAACTTGCTAGAAACATCTCACTCCACTTTTCCCTACCCTAGGGGGTCCCCCTGATGAAGGCCCCAGGGTCTTTTGGGAATTTTATCTTTACTTCCGTTTTTAACAGATTCTTCGCAAGGTCTTTTACTTCTAATTAAAAATATGTCTGCTACCAGTTTCAAAGAGCTGCCATAGGCGCCTTTTGACCTGTGTGGTGAAGTTTATCTTTCTGTTCTATATGATTCTTCAACTACTTTGTTTATGTTAATATATATATATATATATATATATATATTTTTTTTTTTTTGAGACAATGAGAAATTTGTTTTCTCTTGGAACCCAGTTGCCCGGTGACAGACATTGATGTTAAGCACAAGTTACTGAATGTAGTAATGTTTTACTGTTTTTGGATAATAGTGTTTTACTTATTGAAATAATATCGAGTGGAAAACATGTGGTTCCATTGATCGGGTATTTTGTGATATTATCGTATTATCAAAACTGCTCTTATTTTTATAATCTTTGTATCAGACTTCATCAGCTTAAACATTTTAACATTCAGTTATGACAATAACCCCCTTATTTCACTATTCGTCTGATTTAGCTTTCATGCATAGTACACGAAAAAAATTTAGTTATGCGTTCGAAATTCTTAACTCGCAAATATGATTAATTTTACACTTGGTTTTATTTTTCAAATTTTCTTTTTCAGGGATGCAACAGTCCATTGGTTGTGAAGTTTGCTGACACACAAAAAGACAAGGACCAAAAGAGGCACTACCAGTTAATGGCTAATCTAATGAACATGGTAAATTTAGCGAATTTAGGAGCTGTTGGTCCGCAGTATTTAACGGTAAACGAAGTAAATATAAAAGCCACCGTGAATTCCTCTATCTTGTCTCAGTTTTTGTATATGGTGTAGCTTTACATCGTATAAGATTACAGTTTTTGAGTTTTCGGATAAATATTTTTGTATATTGCTCTCAATAATTTAAAATGCTGGAAAAATATATTTCCCCCTCCAAACAGAGCAATATAAAGGTGAGTGGAAAATATGAGAGTGAATTACGCTTTTTTTAAGTTTCTTGAGCTATGATTATTTACATATTAAAGAAATAAACAAGATGAATTAAAACTTTTGAAAAAGTATTTATTTTTTTCCAATAAGTTTGAGAACAATTAATTTTCTTAATTTATCAAATGAATATTTTAATGACGATAACGGAAAGGGTAAGTAAGACGAGAATCAAATAACATTATTTCAACTGCAATCATATATTTGATTCTTTATTTTTGTGTTTTACAAAATATTTTTAGAACGACACAGTACTTGAACTTTTTGTGATTACTGGTGGCTTGTAAACAGGGCCGCCAAGACTCAATCAAGGCCCCTTGTCGGTTTAGCTATCCGACACCCTCCTAACATAAAACTTATACTACTCCGATTTCACACAAGCCGGGATTAAGAGCCGGGCCTCTAGTTTACTGACTAGGCTGACATGGCCTCTCGTTGAGCCTGCTTGTGAAAGTTTTGTTTATACAGTGAACTCTCACTTATACGCCGCCTATTTATGCGCCTTTTTAGCCACTTATACGACGATTTAAAATGATCCCAGCACATTTCATAGCAAAATAATAATAGTATCATTCGTTTATGCTTCGCTCTAAAGATAAATATTTCACTTATGTGCTGGATTTTCCCTAAAATGTAAAAAAATTAATTTATTTTCTTTAAAAAGTAAGCATATTTCTTCACTTTCCTCTTTAATCTTTCGCCCTTATTGTTCACGGAAGACATTTTATCCGCATGAATTAGAGTTGGAAGAGGTACAATTACTTATTATGGATCATTTTCAAGGGAACAGTTTGTAATTAGGTATGCTACAATTTTTGTTTTCTCTTTATCATTGTAGTTACGCTACAGACATTGCTAAACCTTGGTAATATGTCCCTTTTCTACAGAAATATTCTTATTCATTCTCTCATTAGAAACTATGTTGCGTTTTAGTCCTTTAGATAGGCTTGTTCACTTATACGTCTCTTTCACTTATGCGCCTTTTTCTGTTGGTTCCTTTATCCGGCGCATAAGTGAGAGTTCACTGTAATAGCAAACTTTTGTGCATAGACATACAGAAAAATAGAGCAAGCATTGGCTAAAGAGATCAAGAAATGCATTCATCTTCAAATATTTGTATTTTTTTTTATCAACACATTATAATGTATATAATACTAAACAAATTAGTGGAACTAAAAGGCAAATCAACTAATAACGACGGTTTAGATACCGCTTACTAAACTTTGCTAATGAATCAGTTATTCGACTGCTGTTTTCTCTTCACTACGTTACCCAATCATATAATTAAGTATGGATTATCGTTTAATGAGGCAAACCTTTAAGAATTATTATTGGCCGTGAGCCATATATCAATTGTTTTATAACTGAGTTACCAAACAGCATTTTGCTTGGTTCAAATAAAAAAATTGTTATTATATTTGTACAGAGTCTACACGATGTAGTAGGTAATGGCTACAAATTGTACTGGCGGCTAGGTAAAACTTAGTTTCTGATTGGAGAAAGTTTTTGAAGGACTTCATTATTTGGGTCCCCTTCTCTCTCTCTTTCTCGCTTCCCTGCGTAAAGTTGCTCAAAAACACTGGAAAAATCTGTATAAATCAATAAGAATTGCAACAATGCATTAATAATGAAAACAGCTGTTCCAAAAAAATTTATATCTTATGTGGGCTGGAGAATATTAACTACGAAGTAACTACAAATTTGGCAAAGTAGAATATTTCTCATTTGGTTAAAAATTTTGTTCAAAAGAAGACGCAAATATTTCTAATTAACTAAAGCTCTTAAATAGTAGTTTTATAACATTAAACCCCCTAACCCCCTTAAATGACGAGCCTGAATAAATCCCAAAATACTCGTTATAATTCTGCTTATTTTTCCATTTTTAAACACTTTTAACTTTCATTCAAACTCTTTTAATCACGCATATTATTTAAATACAAAAGTTACAAACAACGACAAACTTCATTTCTGTGCACATATTTTTTTGTTTGCTTCATTTTTACAAGCATCGTTTTTGAGATCCCGCTTTTTTAAGGACCCAGTCCGACCCTAGATGCACCAACAAAACTTCGAACGATTTTATTTATAACACAAAATTTTTAAGTTTACTTGAACAGCACTTTTTTAACCCTCGTGGGTTCCTTGGGGTCATATGTGACCCCAATGCAATTTCTGTTTAGTATATCTTGTAAATCAACCATTTGTTTTTAATGGCATTTTGTGGCTTTTATTCTTCTAGTTTTCTATTCAGAATAATGCTATTATTGTGTTTTATTTTTCCCGAATTGCATTTTTTACACACAAGGCCCTCGGGGTCACTTCCCCAGAATGCCAAAAAAAGAGGACGTGGCAACTTTGTCCAAGAGAACTGGACAGAAAATGCATCGAAAAATGTCATAAGTGTTTGAAATTCACTTGCAAAAAATCATGTTTTTTCAAGTCTGTAACAATTGTAAGTAAATCTACAGTTATTGTAAGTTTTGCTCTAAAATTTTAATTTTTAATGCATAAACTAAATTTTACTTTGATTGTGTTTTTTTATTTTTATTCTTTTAGCATTAAAAAGTGTATGAACTTAAATAATGCATGTAACATTCAATAATCATAATAAATTAATTAAAAGAAGCATTGGGGTCCTTTATGACCCCAAGGGTCTTGAGTGTAACTGAAATGGGAGGGACCCACGAGGGCTAATACATTTTTTATTACTTATTTATTAATTTAAGAAATAAATTGTTATAAACCGGTAGGGAATGATTTAAATTAGTTTGTAATGTGTTAAAAAGTGTCTAAAATAAATGTGTAAACGTTTCGAAAAGTCGTATACATGTCCTCTATATCTCAACGGAAAAATTTCAGTTACACGAGGATTCGTAGTGTAATAAGCGAAGACTCAAAGATGAATGAATCCTTTAAGCCGGGATTCAAGTGAAACACGGACGATCGCAACTCACCAATGCAATCGCAAACACCCAAATTTGGATTCAAGTGAAACGTTACAATCGCTACGAGATGCTATTCTATCGTAATTCAACTTCCAGTAGCGATTGCAATTGCGATCATCTAGAAGCGATTGCAATTGTGTTTCACTTGAATTCGGCCCTATGTTTCTCTGAAGAGAACGAAGCTCTGGTGGCTTTTCGATTGCAGCGACATCTACAGTTTGTTTTAGCTTCCGATAAGTCAGTGATAGGAGTGTTTACAAATTTCCTTCAAAGAAGGCGAGGAAGAGTGATTCGCAATCCTAACCGTAATCGCAAACATTTTATTATTCGATTCTTTGGCATCGACGGTGTTTCAGTCGGGCTTATGACCGTTTGACGTTAAAACACGTGCAGATTTGGAAGCGGTCATTTTCAATTTTCTTATATGTTTGTTGCTCTAAGCTTATTTGTCGTCAGTATTTTATCATAGATAAAAAGTGACAATTTCGGGTCTCACAGAATAAAATCTTCTCGATTTCTGGACTGCAACTCATTCGATTATGGACAGAAGGGTAAAAATATTCTTACTTGATCCACAACATTATAATTAATACTCTGAAACAGATTTATTTGCGATATCGTAATTAAAAACAAATACATTCCACTTGAATCTTTCCCATATAAAAACTGGAAGTACTATTTACCATTATGTAGCTATATGTGCAACATAACGGTAAATAAAGCAGCAGTATTTTGTAAATGTTGCTTACAATATATAGCTACTGTTTTTAGGCAATCATAAGTTACCATTTACTACTGTAATCGTTGCTGTGAAAAATTTTTTGTTACAGTCTTAATTGTTTAAAAGATTTCAAGATAACGAGTGATATGCTGGAGCATGTAAAACTTAGGTTTGAAAATCCTCTGCTTACCTGCCTCACTAGGCAGGTAAAAAGTTTATCAAGAAGTACTGTTCCAAACTATAAATATGTTGTTAAAAAATAACAAAGTACCAGCATCCCTCACGTCAATACCATATTATAAGTATACGATAAACTTTATAAACTTTTCCCTCCTTGTATAAGTTGCATACGCTCTACCCTTATTATTTCAACATGTTGGAACTATTGTGTGTGCGTAATGTTTTCTCATTTATTCATTTAATTTAAGTGCACAATTATGATCTGTTTTAAACTAAATTTTTCATCAATAATTCAGTAGTAGATACAATATGTATATTTTACTATGTTCTTAATTAGATATCCTGGTATGTAAATGATTTACTTCAGCATGCACTCTCTTCACCGGTATACCTGTTTAATTTTCTACCACGAGTTTTTATTAAATATTTCTCAACATCCCAATTTTTTTTTAAAACTTTTTTTATGTTAATTTTTCGACAGAAGTTTGATTTAGGAACCTTGGGCCCACAGTACTTTTATCTGTATTATAAAAATAACGAATGTTGTATTAAATCATTTATAGCAGCAGTTAGCAGCCCGACGATCGACCAGTTGATCTTGAGTCCACTTTCAGTCGATTGCAGGCCTTATTTTAGATTTTGCTTTATGTGTTTAATAGTCAGAACACTATGATTAAATATTATTTTATGGAAAAAATTAAGTTTATTCAACGCTGCAGGGTCGAAGTCATATTCAGACGAATTTTTAGGTAAAGGAGTTGGAATCAGTGGATCTAAGAATCTAGGAGTTGGAGCCAGAGTCTTATTATTTTGAAGCACTCTGCAGGCAACTACACATTTTTTAGCATCTTTTCAGTCAACTCTCCCATCTTTAGTCCATCAAAGTGCTATACAGCTTTTCCACTAGTTATTCTCGCCTGTGCATTCATTTTTTTTTCACTCTTCTCTTTTCCATACCACTTAAACTGTAATTGTCTAATTGGAAGGTTGATTGAGAACAGTATTTTTTTACAAAGATGATGGCAGATAATCCTCCCCCTGAATACTCCAGCTGAGAGGAATTGAAGCTATTATGTTATAGCCATTAATGTATTGTCTGTAGCATATGCAATGGGACAAAATTAATACAGTTGCATCTATTCTTCAAAAATTTCTAAATTGGGCCCAGCGAGATGAAAATAGCATTTTAAGTAAACCAATGACTAAGCCTCAAGTTTTAACAGAATCTAAACTGAGCTTGTCATAGTACTTTGAGTTTAACAATTTCTCAGCATCCAGAAAATTTTTCAAATGCCGTCCTGATATGTATATGTCATTATTATAATTATTAAATTTATAAAATTGTTTATATATATATATATTCATTTAAGGAAGATAATTTGGCAAAAATGTATTCCCACATTAACTTCCTCCTACCAATGTTAAAAGTCCTAATAAATAAGGGAGGAGGCTGCTTAGAGGTTTGAGCTTTTGAGTTGATTAAATCAAAATGTAGGGTTATGCAAGTGTAAGTGTTATCTATGATATGTATCTTAACTTTTCACGATTGAAAACCTTTTATGAAAATATTACCTTTAGATTTAATGCACTCATGAAGCAAATTATGCAGTCTGTTCGTAAAAAATTCTCTTCCAGTTATTTTACGTTAATTTCTAAAAAGATAAATGAATATTTTTTAACATTTTTTTTATTTTGTTTTTGAATACTTTAGATCACTAAAAAGTAACTGATAGCCAAATATTTTCTTTTAATACTTTTTCTCTCTCTCTGTACTTTTAGGCTACGTCACAACCAGGTTTTGGTAGTTACACTAATCTTCCTCAGGTTTCTAGTGGTAAGTTTAATTTTAGCATTAATAAATTGATGTTTGCAAATTGAAAACTGGTTTTTGCTTTGTTATCTGAATCTTATTTTCTGGGGGAAAATCGCACATAATCAATAGCAGGACCTGCGCTAAGGATTTTAAGTTGTTAGCCAAGAAGTTAGCGAATTTTCAAGTCTGAGCCAAATTTCGAAAGTTTTTGTCAAATATTATTTGTTTTCTCAATGCAATACACATTTATTTTTTCCCCTAGTAAAAATTTCTGACAATTTTCCGTTCGACGATACTTTAGCCAGATCAGTATTTTCTTCTACGAATTTTCGATTTTATCCCATTTGGCGAGGTGGGGAATACTTAGCGTGGTCACTAAATAGCAGACATGCCAACGCTCCTGCTTTAGAGTTCAGTCTGGGACCTCCTGCCTCCAGTGTAAATCCTCCTACATTTCAAGGAATTCGGAAAGTCTTCGAATTTTGACTGTCAAGAGTAAATCAGAGGTCTTATCAAAGGTTTAGTTGTGCATTTAGCCAGGGCCCAATGCAGGCCGATTTTGCTACCGTTTATCGGTACCTTCACAAAAATAAAATAATAAAAACGGTACCTTCACAAAAATAAAATAACAAAAACGGTACCTTCACAAAAACTATTGGTATTGATATCGTTCAAAAACAATGACAAAGAATTAGTAACATTGATTTGAAAACTTTTTATATCATAGATAAATAAAACGTTGCAACATTTTGGCGATAACTGCAACTTATAGTAACCCTGTTCTACTCCGCTTGATTTCTACTGCGCAACCCTACTTCCCATCCTCAGGGCAGGGCAAGGCCTGTTTTATGGGCGGGCAACAACGGCAGGGGCAGCAATGGCTGGCAACAACACAGCCAGCAACAACCAGGCATTTTTTTAAAATTATTATTTGTTTTTCGTTTGGATTCGTTTATTAGACACTTTGGATTCGTTTATTGTTTATTAGACACTAGAAGTGCATTAGGGCATTAGGCCTTAGTTATGGTTGATGTTTTTTTTTCTTAATTTATTTCACTTCCTTATCAGATGATTTGGAGAATAAAATAACATTTCAATAAGCAGAAATGCTATCACCCTTTTCAAAATAGATCTTTTCAAGGGTGTTGCAGTTATGGTTTTCCATGTCAGACTCTAATTTGTTTTGTTTTTAAGCAATAACTAAACACAAAATGAACTTTTGGAAAAAAAAAAAACTTTTACATCGTATAAGCTGCAGGAGTTAAAATTCAGCTTTTAAACAGGTATAAGCAGCGCCTTATCTACCCGAAAATACGGTATGTAAATAAAGGAAAATTCAAGAATAAACTGGAACACTTGTTTTATTTCTATTGATAAGTGGAATTTAAGGTTTACTGTTATGAAAGGAAGAAAAATAGTCTTCACAATTACTCAGGCATGTTATTACTTTTTTTTTTTTTTTGAGTATTAGTCTTTTTCTACGGTGTTAGTAATTCATAATTTTTTTTGACAATGTAAGTTCTTTTTGTATTATTTAATAATATGATTATAAATAACAATGACATGAGTTTGTCAAAAATTCAATAACTTAAAATGTGCTGTGAAAAAATAGCGAACAAGAAGTATATTCACAAAAATAGGAAGACGATTAAATATATTCACAAAAATAGGTAGTAAGATAAAAATCCTGGATTGGACCCTGATTCAGCTTAGTAGAGAAAATTTAACATAATAAGATTGTTGGAAGCAAAGGAATCTGATCTTATTGCCGCAAAATTTATTTAAATTGCCTTTAAAAAAATTTTAACTTAATATTTTATCCAGAACTCATACTTCCTTAAAAAATCCTTAATTTTCTTAAATTTTCCTTATTTTTTAAGAAACCGTTAAAGGTTTTTTTGTGTGTTTCCTCCGCTGAGAAAATATAATGGAGTACCATAAATCTCCCAACATCCAAAATCTGCGTTGATTTTTTGCGATTCTTTATTTTTTTTGTCACACTACTAATTTTTTCCCATTCTATAGCCCGAGTTGGGATTATTTTCCTAAAAAGTTGTTTTTAACTCATAATTTGGATAATACGGTTTGTCTTATGATTATGCATTATATATGGCAAGGAGTGCAAATAAAAACATAATTATTTGAAATATAAATTTATAATTTGCTTAATATGCTTGAATGTCTTACTGAAGAAACAATAAGAGATACAGTGGTCTGGCCAGAGGAAATTCAGGTCCGTTAATGGACCCTTCACAAAAATACGATCAAGCAAAACGTACCCTTCACAAAAATACGATCGAGCAAAACGGACCCATCATAAAAATACCATCCAACAAAACAATACAGACTCTTCACAAAATGCTGATCAAACAAAATGGACCTTTCACCCATTATCCGTTCAAAAAGCAAATCTGAAATCAAAGTAACTCATAGCATATTTCTGCGTAAAAGCCCATTATTTTTGAGCCTTTTCTGAAGTTAAAGAAAGGAATCGCTTAACCAGCACTTTTGCACAAAAAAAAAAAAAAAAAGAGCACACTTCTAGCCTGCTAAGCTCCAGCAGGCGATAAATGTAAAATGTAGCACTTTTTGTTGGCTTCTTTTAAAGAAATTAACAATTTAAAAAAGGTAGTAATTTTGCTTTAATAGTTATGCTTGTTTGTTTTATCGCATGCAAATCAAAATGCTGTGATATTGCTGTTATAGATTTCTCTGGAAATGCAGAGTAAGGATTTTTCTCCCTGTTCCTGACTTAAACAAAAAGGAATTAATAATAATACAAATTATTGGCGAAATGAACTGCAAGCAGAAAAAATGGGATTGCTTCTGATAGTGTATGGGTGCACAACCTGCGGCCCGTCGCGTAGCGATGTGCGGCCCGCGAGTGCATTTGATTTTTTGTGGTGAAAAAAAAAACTTTTTTTTTTACTTAGAGGGAAAAGAAAAAGCAAAAAGGTTTTGCTAATTGTATTTTAAACTACACACACCGAATAAAAACGTTCCTAAATTTGTTTGAAGAAAAATTTTAGAACTTTGTAGGGAAAAAGACTAGATCAGAAAATTTTCAATTTTTAATTATGAACCAGTAGACAGCATACCCTTTATAGCTTCTTGGCATTGATTCAGCAAACCTAATAATTGTTATAGTAACAACTACAACAAAAATAAAATAAAACCGCCCCATTTTGAAAAATATTGACAAAAAAGAGTTTAAAAAATGAGTTTTTTGTTTTCTTAATACAATACATTATATTTTTCCTCCTGCGGAACTGTGAGAATTTCCGTTCGCCAATACTATAGCCAAATCAGAATTTTATTTGCTGAATTTCTGATTTCATCGCATTTGACTAGACTGCTTAGCGCAGGCCTTCATCAAGTTTTTTTAATTTAACATTTGATCTATGAATATTATACTCAACTATCCTGAATGTTTATGAAAAGAAAACTTAGAATTGTTAGTACTGAGTATTATATAAAGTTAAGTATTATTACCAGGTATTAGTTAAAAATGCTTTGTGTTTATTTAAAAATATTGTTTTTGATAAGATATGTTGTAAGTATTTTTCCTTATTAGCGATGCATTTAACCCGCGAGAACACGCGTCATTCGGACGAACACGAGAACGCGCAAGGGGTGTCCTGCACCCCCGTGGGGAATTTCTGTAATTTACGTCGCAAAAGTTTATTTCACAATGTTTTTTCTTAACTTTCGTACGGTAAACATAATTTTTATTTTGAACTGTGAAAATCAACCTATTTAATTAATAATTTTTGTTAAATTAATACCAAAATTCAATACTTATTTCAAATCATAACTTTATTTGATGCATTCAGTATAAATGGCATAAGAACGTTCGCTGTTTATTATCATATATTTTTTAAACATAAGTACTTTTAGATTTATTTTTTGAGTGCAAACCCAATGCAAATATTGTCGAAAAACAACAAAATCCACGCCTACTTGTAAGAAAATACATTGCTTTCTCAAAGTAAGGGGGGGTAATAGATCACCCACCTATGATGACGGGCCTGAGTTTATTTGATTCCCCAGAGCTTTTATGAATACTATCATTACTTTGCATAGTGACCGAAGCACAAAATTTTTTGGTGGGATATTGGAAACATAAGTAGTTTCTTCCTGAATACCGATTTTTTATGAATAAATATTCCTATTTTTATTCATTACTTTACAAATCATCAGGCTCCAAATCAAATTCCTTTATAGACTCATAATTAGTGGAAACTTCATCCAACAGTCTTTATAGACGTCCCATCTCGTCATCATACGTCAGGTAGTGCGACGTTTTCAACGAAAATGAGAGAAACACGGGGACGCGCAAGGGGTGCTTCTCACCCAAGATAAGGAATTTCAGGAAATTGCTTAAAGAATGCACACAATGAACATACCCCCCATTAGCAAGGGACCTTTAAACCAGCTATACCAGGTTTCGTCCATTTTCAAATAAGGGAACTTGGGAAAATTTAACTATAAAGTCCTGTGGGGTGTCAAACACCCCCTTGCGCGTCCTTGCGGGTTAACAAAAAAAAAATTTCTGCATGAACCTTTTTTCCTTCATTTGTAAAAATGCTGTTTAGTTATCAGTTGTGTAAAATGTGTTAGTAACTTAAATGGTTTTTGTATATTTTACCGTTTAGGATAAAGCTATTATTTTTGAGCCATTACAATGGTAAAGGTAGGTATTTTCGCAAAAAAGTATAATCAAACTGTAAAGAAATCAAATTGAAGCAAGATTCCTTACTATTTAAATATTATTAGCAAGTTAAGAATAAAGAACATTATTGGCACATAGAATAAATCAGCTTCAATATTACATACCTGTACCTGCCAACTCTTTAAAAAAAAAAAAAAACGTTTCCCCCCATTTCTGTCTCAATTGAGTGTTTTCCTGTTCAGTGTAATGATGCGAAAATATTATGAACTCCAAAAAGCATTAGGCATTACATAGTTAATAAAACCATATTTGTTCAGCTTGCTTTTAACGTTTCATAATTTTTTTAACTGGCAGTAAACTTTACGTAGTATAAGTGCTTACAATTGTTATGAATAGGCATAACATCTTTTGAATTAATGAAAAAATGGTACTTTGCATGAAAGGAATTTTGTACCCCCCCCCCTTTTTTTTCAGTTACAATTACAGCACCTTTGATAAAATGTGCTTTTGTTTTAGTAGCATCTTTAACAGGATTTTAAAGTTTTCTCTTAAGAAAAATTTAGTAATTTCACCAAGGCTAGTGTTTTATTTTATGCTATTGTTTTGACCAGTGGTTAGAAAACTAATTTTTTTTTTTTTTTTGTAGTAAACTACAATCAAAACTGCTTTGTTATAAATGTAGTTAACTACAGCTGCAACTACAAACTACTTTTGAATAAGATGCTACTTTTTAAAAACTAAATAAATAAAAAGCATATTCAAATTGCGGATTGAACAAAAAAGAATCAAAAAGTGGTTTAGATTAGTAAATTAACTCATTTGAACACGGAATATTACTAAGAATTGTCTATTCTTTCTTTTTGCGCCAATTTGTCCTTTTAAACAATTTTTTGCCATTTTTAGAAATATTCACCGAAAGATAGGTTCAAAGAATTCCACCTTCAAATTTTGAATAATTTCTTGCCAGTGAATATTTAATTCAGGAAGTAACCGAATTTATCAAATACTATTATTTTTTTCGTTGCTACTTGTAGCGTACTACTTCCAACCACTGGTTTTGACCCACCTGCAGTATTTTGAGCCTTGATTTTCATCAAATGCAAATGAATGACAGTAACTCAACACTACTCCACTAACAACCTTACATTAAATATCCTCTCAAACTTGACTGAAATAATATTTTAATTCACTACCTTCAAATGAGGTTCCTATAAAAATGTGTTAGAAAGGTTTTCACCCATTGAAGTTAATTTTGGACCAACCATCCAAGAAATAAATGCTTGAACTACCAAAAAGTCAAGTTACCTGAGTTTCACTGTACTTGAAAAAATTTTCTATAGAATTCACTTACAAGAAAGCATCTTTCAGAACAGAAACATTTAAATCTTTTGTTGCTTGGAATAAGTTTAGTCTGTTTAGGTTGTCCTTAAATTTGTACAGTTGTAAAATTATTCGAAAACAGAGTGACATGAATACAATTTTTTCAGGTCTTAGTTCCCTAAGTGTGCAACAGATTGCTGCCTTAGCAGCCGCCCAAGCTTCTGTGAATACCAACAGTGCAGGTATATTTTAAACAGAATTTGTGTCTGGATAGAATATTCTTTCACTTTGTAGATGCTATTCTGTTTCTTTTTCATTGACAACTGTAAATTCAAGCTCTTTTAGCGATTACTATATTTGGATATTAGGTTTGTGTGAAGGCTCAATAAAACTAATGAAAGAGTATAGGGATGCAAATTATAACTAAAAGCTGGGTTAAATTCTTATGTTTTAAACTTATAGTTCTGTTGTTGGGCATAAAGCTGTGATGTAATATGCATATATTTCAAGATGCATGGCATTAAGACACTTATCCTTTTATTGAACATGAGCTTCAGCTATTCACAGTGATGAACTCACAAACTCTCCTGTCTGGGGAGTTGAGTCATAAAATATTTCGCTTTTTCTTGTGCATTTAAAATAGCTGAAATTCAATATTAAATTATTTATAAACTACCTTAAACACAATTGCATTTACTAGAATGTTTATGCAATAAGAAAATATATCTAAACTCAACTGTTATTTTGAAATCTTAAAAAAATGGCTCTTTTAAAACCTAAGGTAAGTTTGTTTTTATTTGAAAGTCAATTTTTTTTTAAATCCAGGGATATTTTTAAGATAAGTTTCAAGTGTATGATGTTTTGCTTGTGTTGCATTTGCAAACTATTTTATCCTTGCTTCAGTCTTTCTCAAGGAAAATAAGCAATGATTAAAGTAAGTTTATTTTTACTATCCATAATTGAAGACTAGAAATAGAAAACAGCCTCAGTACAAAAGAAATAAAAAATGTTTTCTTTTTACAGAAAAATGTTCTTGCGAAAAGTTAAAAAAATGGAGAATGCCCGAAGTGCCAACTCCAGTAATAATAATTCAAAATTTTGTCAACAGATCATGATTGTTTTTATACCAGGTGCAAGTGTTTTTCATTTTTTTGACTCTTCTAAAAACTTCTTTTTTGAGCTTGCTTGTTTTCTATTTCTAGTAATCAGTTGTTTTCTCTATTTCTTGTTCGCTCTGAAAGTTTGTTTTTTTCGGTTGAAATTTATATGAATTCTTGCTGTATTTGAGCATTCTTAATTTGATAAAATAATTACTATGCATTGTATACATTTATTAGTGTTAAGTTTTGAAAATAATTTGATATTTGCTTACTAGACTAAATGTTACTATTTCTTTCTCTCTCTCTCTTTGCCCTAAGGGTGTAGTTATAAAAGTTGAGGTATGTTTTTTTTTAATTCTTTTATTCCTCATATTGTAAAGCATGGTCATCAAAGAAGGTTTGAATTTATTTTTCAGTTTAATAAATTTCAAAATATTGATTTTGTTTTCTGAGGCTGTATGGAATAGGGTTTGTCATTTTGGAAACTTTGAAATCATTTACTGAGTTCATAGGTTATCCTGCAAATGAACTTCATGGTTTTGTTTCTGTCATTTATGCAATGAATCATTTTGTGGGAAAATTTTTTCCTAGTTTTGAAGTTAGACTCCGCCCCCCGCCCTCCCACCAAAAAAAGTTAACACTTTGAATTCCAGTTAAGTGGAATAATATGTTAAGAATTTTTTTATAATAGGAATTATGGCTCTATATGAACTAGTTTTTACCTTGAAGATAAATTTATGCAATTGAAAACATGACAAATGTATTAGTTTTCTAAACATTTTTAATCACTTTGTTGAAGCTGTTGTCGAAGATCTTTAGTGTAGTTATTGCTTTAACTTTTTTTTTCCTTCTACAATTTTTCATTTATTGTATGAAATGCATTGTTTATATTTCATCTGATTTAAATATTCATAAAAATATTTTTTTTCTTTTAGGTCTCAATTCATTAAACCTACAGAGTCTTACTGGTCAAGGAGTAAATCCAAGCATAGGTTTATCAAGTGCAAGCAATACTGCTTCAGGTAATCATTTGTTCCATAATCTTTTTTGTATTTTCATGCACCAATAGTAAAATTGAAATTGTCCAAATTTAATAGGGTAAGAACGGGACAAATACACTTTAGAAATATGACAAATTTTTGTTGTTTGGGTTAATGTTTTTATACGTTGTGTGTGTTTTTTTTTAATCAAAGCTGCTGATAAATGTTTAATAAGGTGTCCCAAAAAAACTGAAAGTCGGAATTTTTTAAGGTATACCCTCTTAATTTTTTCCTTTTACATCAAAATATTTGTAAAAAAAGTTTCATGCAGTTTGAACAACGGTAACCCGTGCCGACTTGCATCCGAAAGTGTGAACTAGCCCCTTTTCACTAGGCCAAATCGAAAGACACTTTTTTCGGAAATTCAAAATTTCATGTTGATAAAACGCTTTCCCTATATTCCCACATGTCCTTTAAATCATTTATCCAAATTAAAAAATATTTAGGTACCCCACACGAGGTTTAAAATTCATAATTTTCTTCAAACAAAAATTTTTTTTCTATGTATTTTGTAAACAATGAACGATAAATTTTACGAAATTATCAAGATGAAAAATATGAATCATAAACCTACTTCTAGCTAAATCTAAGTTTTTTCTCATTTTATATTTATTTCTCCTGCAAATTACTCAAAATTACGGATTTTTACAAGTCTTAAGTTAAATTTTTCGATTTTAAATACTACATTTTTTTACTATTCTTCTGTAAATGTGCTGATTTGAAAGTATGTTCTTTAGTGATTTTGGAACTTGATATTTTCTTTAAATGTATCTGTAACTTAAAATAATTAAAATAAATAAATAGAAATAAAAAAAATTATGACCACAATTTATTTACAACATATATTTACAACAATATTGCCATACAATAAACATATCTGAACATATTTTCGTTTCAATGTTTGTTTATTGTAGTCAGGGTACAAAAGAGGAGATACAAATAGAAATTGATGAGGGATTATCAGTGTAAAGCAGTGGCTCTCAACCTTTTTACGGCTAACGCCCCTGTAAAATTAATGATGTAAAATGGTTGCTTTAATTAATTGAAAATTCTTAACACTTCATAAATTTGATAATGAAGAATGCATGAATCGTATAGTATTAATACATTGCGTTGAAATACTAAATCAAAAAGGTTGGGGATTAACTCCCTTAATTTTTTAAATAAAAGCAATTAACTCAGAATTGAAATTTTATTCCATTTATTTTTTATCAAATGCATTATTACTTCAGTCAAATAGTATATGTTAATAAATTCTAAAACTGAGCATTATAAATATGATTAAATGCAAATAAATTTCATAACTTTTTAAATGAAATCATAAAATTCATGTTCAGATTAAAAGTAAATATTTAACTTAATAAATTGAAGGGGAGGATCAACGTCTCCCTCTTCAATAATATTTTATAATTAGCCCATTGTGTTATTACCTTCAGTTATATTGCACAACTTTTCGTTCGCTGGAAAGTTCATGCTTCCTTAGATGATCTCCACAAAACTGATTTTTCAGCTTATTTCAAACGATGGCGAAATAAAAGTTCGTGTATCATTTTCGAAGAAACACAGATATATAATGATGCATTAACACTTATTAACTGATGATATCAGGAAGATTCAAACCCGGCAAGTTTATCAGCAAGACCAAATGATGACCGTGGGAATGTTCAAAACCGGACAGTGGCTATTCTTCAAAACAGGAAAGTCCATCAGCAAACTTAAACGCAGACTGCAGGAATATTCAAAAACTGGACGGCCGCTCACAAAGCACAATTAAATTAAGATTGTAGCAATATTTAAACCCAGAAAGTCTTTCAGCGCAATGAAAAGATAAATGCAGGGACGATTAAACCAATACAGTTCGGATAAACATAGGAGTTTCAATTCTTGAATAAATAGGGATCGAATTTACGAATCAAATAATTCATCAACTTCATTTTCTTCTTGGGTACATATTATATCAAATTTTCTTGAAATTTCACAATCTAATGCATTAATAGTATCATTTTTTCTTACGTTTTTTTCTTGATTTTTGCCAACGCAACTTTTTCGGATCAATTCGAAGAGGCAGCATCTTTGCGCGTTCAGTATACCTCAACACTCAAATTTTGAATTGGTAGCCAATGGCTACTAACACCCTACAAAATGGTAGCCAAATTTCAGAAAATGGTAGCCAAACTTAAAATTAAAAATTTTTCAATGTAACTTGGTAAAAATCAAGAATAAAGTTTGATTATACCCATATTTGAATGTTTCAAAATTCAATAAATAAGTTCTAACTTGCTCTTATGAAGAAAAATAAAACATTTCTTTTGTTATTTGTTTTTGATACTTGTTTACAAAAAAAAAAAAAAAAACATTTCAATAAAATTTAAGTTTGGACAGTACGGTTTAAACTCGAGCCAACCCCTGTTGTAAGACACTTCAAAAATATTTTATCTGATTTTTTTCATTATGTATAGCAAGAGCAGACATTCAAAATTCGGTAAAAACCCGACCTTTGGTGTCAAAACACTTTTCTCTTTCTTTTTTGATTTTAATCACAAAGTATAAACAAGCAGCAAAATATTCTTAAGTAAAAAATGATTATTAAACAAAAGAATAAAATAAGCCAAGGTACAGATGGGAGCAGATAATAATATCTCTCAAAACTTCTACAATAATTTAAATATTATCAGGATGTAAAGATTGAAATTTCAAACGAGGCCGCAATTTTTGTCGAATCACGTGTTTCTTTGTTGGCATGGGCGCCGAACTACTTTTAAGGTTCAGGTCACATGATATGAACAAAGATTTAAAATTAGGTTAATTAGTAAATACATTAAAAATAATACATAAAATGAGCCAAGCTACGGTAGTAGATAATAAGATGCCTCAAAGATTCCTAAATAATTGAGATAATCTTAGGATGTGAAAGGATTGAAATCCCAAACAAGATACGCAACTTTCGGCGAGGCACGTGTGACTTCTGCGCACGGGCGGTAACTCACGTTTTTTTTTTTGGTTAACATTGTATGATATGAACAAGCAACTAAAATAATGAAAAAAAACCCTTAATTAATGAGAAAAGTGAGACATATGTTGTGGTAGCAGATAACATAAGTCTCAAAAGTTCCAAAATAATATAAATATTATCAGGATGCAAAAAGATTGATAGCTCAAACACGGCCCGCATTTCGGTGAGCCACGTGCTTTTTGGTGGCATGAGCCAAGCTATGTTTCAATGGTTAATATTACAATGAGCAATTAAAATTATATTAATAAATATATTACAAAATTACTGTATAAAATGAGCCGAGTTACATTAACAGATAACAAAACGCCTCCAAACTTCAAAAATTATTGAAACATTATCAAGATGCAAAAGGATTAAAATCTCAAACCAGGTGCGCTATTTTTGGCGAGGCACGTGTTTCTATTAAAGAAGCGATATATTTTCAGCCGAATTTTAAGTGGATAAGAGTATAATACCACCCCCCTTCTATGCCCCCGACGATCGGACTGCCGAATGTTTAGTGGACAAGAGGATTTGGGAAAAGGTCACATGTCAAGGTTGGGAAAGGGGTGTAGCATTTTTTAATGGTAGCCATGTTGGCGACCTCAGTGAAAATAATGATCGCCAAATTGTGAAAATTGGTCGCATTTGGCGACTGGCGACCGCGAGTGTTGACCTATAGCGTTCAGGTGTCGATCGTAGCAGAGAAGATTAATTGATCCAACGATTTTTTTTTGAAATGACGCCCTAAAAGGACGCTAACTTTCTTAGCCAATAGGCGACGTTTTTTTGCATTCCTTGCCTAATATAGAAATACAGCAAGATCTCACATAATGAACTTGGATTTGTCATCGCACATCCCTTGCAAAAACTGTTTACTCATGGCGCCACCTTGAAGGAAAAATTGTTACTAAAAATGGTAAGAATTGCAATTTTTTTGCAACTCTTAACATTATCATAATGTAAACAGTTTAGAGGATTTTTTGTGCAAAAACTGAAGATGTCGGCAACAAACGTGAGCATCATCAAAGGTGATTTCACTAAAAATAAACCATGAAAGTAAATTAATGAAATGAGCAAAAGCCAAAGTGAAAATACTGAGGTCAAACCAAATAGTCAAACTGGGCGGGCACTTTAAGCATTGCAATAAGTTTGCAGGAAAAATTTAGGAAAATAACCAAACCAAGGAAAACTTGCACAGAATACCAGGGCTCGAAAATTATATTGCCCGACATGCCCAGGGCATGTAAAATTTCTGATCGGGCATGAATCTTCAAATCTTACATGCCCAGCTTGCCATGTAATTTTATGATCAAATATCTTTCCTAAACTTTATTATTTCGTATTTTGGAAAAAAATTACCACATATGTTAAGATTAAAATAATTCTTAATTCAGATACAAAATTGCTAATTTAATATTTTGTCTGATTAACATGTTGACTGCCCAAGTAGGATATAATGATAATTTGTAGTATATCATTTTAGCTGACAGAATAGAATTTGAGTTAGCTTGTATGTGATTTACGGTTTTCCTCCAGATTAGAACTTGTCTTTTACAATGACATTAATATGGATATTTGACTGTAAATTTGGCTTTGTGTAAAATTGGCTTTTAAAAACGTAAACACATTTATTAAATCTTAATTTTTTTTAGTCTTAAGTGTCACTTTTACTCAAGATGGCGTGTGACTAACGTAACTATCGAATAACAAGCAGTAGAAACATTACAAACTATTATGTCTAGTCTCAGTGATAATTACAATACTTTTTCAATTTTTTTTTACTTCTTATATTGTATGATTTTTATTTGTTTATTTATTTTTTGATACTTTTTTCACTTCAGTATTTTTTTTTCTTTGGCTGAGGTTGACGTTTCTATAAAATGACCCTGTTTAAAGTTCAAAAAAAGGGACAGAACTTAGCATTCTGTTCCTTATGTGAAATTAATATCTCTCATAGGAGGTTTATTTGCTACCTTAAAGTGCTTAAATATTAAGGATTACTGCTTACTGCTCATTTAAAAATAGTCTATTTTTTTTTAGAATTGAAGGAGGAAAATATTTTGCTTTGATCTATTCAATAACGAACATTTCAACTCATTGTAGCATGTATTATGCAAGTTTTCCATACATTGTATGATTTTTTGAAGTAAATGGTCCCAGTGTTAAACTTACTTGGTTGGCAATTTTGTTATACAAATCAAAGTTATGTGAAACTTGCAAACTTTTTATTCAGTTTTTAGTACTTTTGTTTTTATGTTCATTTGTTTATGGTCCGACACAAGCGTAGCTTTTAGTGTTTTTCATCTGCTAGGCACGTTAAAAGTTGAAAAAAAATCTAAACAATAAGGTACTTTTTTTTTATAGATTTGAATAGTGCAAGTCTACAAAGTATAGCTGCTTTAGCTGGTTTAGCAAATTCCTCTGGTAAGTTTTGTTTTTTTTTTCTTTAGTAACAAATGAATATATTGTCATTTCAGTCACTTATATACCTATTTGATGCTTTTATGAATAGGTTTGAATCCTGTAGTGATGCAAAATTTAGCCGCATTAGCCGTAGCTGGAAACTCGACCAATTCCTCTGGCTTGAGTTTATCAACGCCTGGTATGTAAATCTTTTTTTTTTATGTTATTGAAATTGCAAATGATTTTATAATGTTTCATTACATTCGCCATTTTCAAAAGATGGTGGAAGATGAGTCTCTGAACCCCAACTTTTGTCCTAAAATTGTCAAAAATTTCCTGCCCCTTCGTTTTTAAGACTACAATTTTTAAAATTTCGTGGGAATGCCTTGTACGCCTTTCATCCTAATACATCACCAAAGATTGAATAAATCTGCCCAATTTCTGCTTAAATTCTACAGTTAAAACTATGTTCTTACTGATAATATTTGAATTTAGCATAGTTCCTAGTTTTAATAAATCTAAACCAACATGTGCTTGCTAGGTCATTTTCTTCTGCACATGCCATAGGGGGTGGGGGAGCTAAATTCTAAAAATAATTTTCACTAGAGGTGTACCGAGTAACACTTTAGTCGAGTACCGAATACTCGGTATGACACTTGTTGCACCGCTCTTTAAAATGTAATGACTTTGATTATCAAAATTTTTTCCTAACATTTTTTACTTCAAATTTTTTTCTTAAGTATTGCTTGACCAAAAATAGTCGCAACTTTTTTTTACGATTATAAAAACATCTTAATTTTGCTCCTGGGTCATTCCATTTTAAATCAACAAATGGGGTGCGCATCATCATTTTTGATTTTGATGAAAATTGGCATGTGTATTCCCTTTACTTCCCAGAGCTCAAAATAGTGTTCATTTTATTTTTAAAAAATTTACCCTTTGATATATAGGCCATTTTTGTTGTTGGCAACAGCGAAAATCGGGCGTTTTGATGCTTTGTCTTATGAACTATAACTTTTTTTCTATCAAAGATTTTGAGCTCAAATATAGCTCATTGGAAAGCTAAGAAAAAGATCTTTTTATATATGCTATCAATAAATTTCAGATTTAAAAAAAATACTTATTTTTTCAAGGTCAAAGTTCACGACGAAAATGACATTTTTTACTATTTTCGAACGTTAAAAAAACCATGAAGGGTTCAAAGTAACAAGCCCATTTCTTCATCATATATTCATAGTCATGGTTACTTACTGTATAAAAAAAATTGGCTTGTTACTCCACCCCCTTTATGAGATATGCCCCCTAAAGTTGTAAATTTTTTTAAAAATCCAATTTTCAGCGCTAAAAAAATGCATGTGGGGGACAAGATAAAAATTTTTTTATTTGTGGTATTTTAAGTACTTTTTACCAGCTTTCTAATAAAACAAAAGTTGCTTTGTTATTCAAGGGCGTTTGGCAGATATAAGGGACTGAACTTTCAAAAAATTGCACAAAAACAACACGATTATTTTCATTTTTTTTAATCTTTTTTTTTATTTAAATGTAATTATATACCTTATTCTTTGCCTTAAATGCTAAAAAAAGACTAAGACGAGCAATGAAGAAACATATTTAAAGTTTAATAAGATAATTTAATATTTTTAACACCTGGGAATATAGAATACCACTAAACTTGTCTGATTTTTAAACATCTGATTGCTACCTACAACAGGACTGAGCATTTCTCAACTTGTCCAGGTTTGTTCATACCATGTGGTCATCCTTGTTCTGGCTTGCTCTCACATGTGTATCTTATTTGTCTTTCAAATTCTGAAAAAAGTAGGTTGTTGAGCTAGTGTTTCTGCTGTAAAATCTTGTGAAGCTGATGTGATTTCATTTCAAGTTCATTCATATTCACGGAATGTTTTGTTAAAGGTAAAAGAAGAAATTCTTTAGAATCCTTAAATATAAATTTAAATTTGTCTTTCTTCGTGTAAACTGAATAAGTTATGGATAACCCTAAATGCTCCATAGGAGTTTTTGAGAATGATGATTGTAAGATTTTAATACTATTGTTAATACTAAAGGCTAAACTATTATTACATGTTGATGTTATTGAATGCTATTATTAGTACTAAAGGCTAAACTATATTACATGTTGATGTATTATAAGGTGCATGTAAACCTATAATTTGAAATAGTTTAAAGCTTTATAGTTTGATTAACTCTAAAAGCGTATTTTTTACTTTTTTAAACTTAAATTTAATTATTTATTTTAAAATAATTTTGTGTATGAAAAATTAGAAATCAACAAAATCTAAAATTTGTTTTGTCTTCTACACTAATACATTCCTTATATTTATGGCTTTCATATGAAATGTGTTCCAAAATCATCACCGAGATGCTTATAGTAACCTTTTAAACACAAGTTTCTCTGCAATCGTGTTTCAAATGTTCAATTGTCATGATAACATGTTTTAACATTTTTTGCATAAGGCTAATAGGGGTGTGTGGGGCAGTAGTGCCCTCTCCTTGTCAAATGCTTTCCAATCCTTAATTTTTGTTACACCTTGCCCCACTTTGCCTGGGACTGTGTTACTGTAGGCACCAAGATAACCTTAAAGCAAACTAAAAGCAACTAAAAAGCAAAAAATAATAGATAACATTTACATAAAATTTTTTACCCATACCTAATTATTAAATTTGTTTGACTTTTTCAGTACAAAAATCCATTGAACAAAACACTCACTCATAAGGTGAACAATATTTTTTATCCCTAAACGATAAACTATTTTAATACCTACCTCTTTATATGTTAGTTTCTGAATTTTTAATTGCATTTTCAGGGATGAAAATCTTCCGCGGATCCGCGCTTTTCCGCTTTTTGTATTTTTCCTTCTTTCCGCGATCAAAAAATTTATGTTGCAACAAGTTTAGAAAAAAAATAAAAAATGCATTTATTATTAAAATAAAGCTTAAAATAAGTTGATTTTAAGTAGTAGAGGTTGAAATTATTTCCTACTTCCAAAATAATGGAAATGTTTTTAGGATGCAGCAGGATTGAAGTCTCAATTATGACCTGCAAGTATCGGCAAACTATGCACTCTTTTTTGGCATGCTGCCAAAAACATAAGTTTCCTTTGTAGGAGGTAAAAATGAAGAAAGTTCAGCTAAATATTTGAGATCTTTGTCAAAAAATTGGAAAAAATATTTTGAAAATTTTTTTTTTAATGTATTTAAAATTTATTAAAATAACTTAAGACAAAGCAATAGTAATCAGAGAATTTATTTCTTGCAATACATGTGAATAGTTCATCAAAAATTGCACCTCCCCCCCCCCCCTTTTTTTTTCTAGATTGTTGTGAATGACCTAAAAATAAATTGTGCATGAGCAATTAAAAAGTATTTACTTTCGATTTCACAGCGCAAATTAAGGGGAAATCTTGAATGACTAATTTTGCATAATATGGAAAAAATATCTATCTGAATTTTAAGCCGCGCAATTTTTTCCTTTTTTTTTTGACATTGAGCTGTTTTCATCCCTGATTTTGCAGACAATACCTAACCTAACTAGGTTTAATTTTAAAGAAGTGTTAATTTTAAAATTAGTTTCTAATTAAATTAATGTTAAGGGATTCTGTGGGTAGTCAGTTAACCCATTAATGCCTGACATTTTATTTTTCAACGATACTTTGTATACTGGTTACAAATAGTGTTTAATGGACAGGAAAATCAGTTAAAAAATTATCATGTAAAAAATAAATTTTTTATTTAAGAAAGAAAAATCGTCCCTAAAAAGGGACGCTAGGCACCAGAGGGTACATACTTTTTTACCAAAATTTTTTTTCTGCCTGCGATGTAATATTGAAAATGACAATTTATAAGAAAAAATAAAAACAGCAATTAACATAAACTGGGAAGTAGATTCCGAGAACAAGGAAATATTGGTGTTGTTGAGTATGAAAGTCAGCAAAACATTTGTTCTGCAAACCTACGTATTACATTTTCTGCATTCCGATAAGGTCTTTTACTTCAATGGGCACATCTTACCTGAGTCTTATTTAAAACAATATAACAACTAGCCCCATAATACCTAACTCAACTCCCTTGAGCTCAATGCATGTTGTACAGCAGCTTTTAAAATAAAAATGAAGAGCGGCTACCACCATTTTTTAGAGTGGATCAAAAACCGGTAGTTCCCAATATTTGATGCATGGGATCTTTTTCCCTATGCAACGTTTGTATTGAGCAACCATATATATTTGGTTCATCAATTTCAATTACTTTCTTTTCGCTGTTGGACAATCGCTTAGCCTTTACAATAGGATAAACTCCATGAAGATTCAATGCAATAGTTATGACATTGCTATTATTCCACCGAACCAACGTAATATTATTTTACCTGTCATCGACATTTATTAAAAACTTCCTCTCTTTTCTTTTTTGAACAACGTAACTTCAGTTCATGAGCATTTTTTAATCCGATCCTTGCACAAAACCTTGCTGAGACAAATAATCACGTAGGAGCGCAAGAGAAGTAAATAAATTATCACAGTAGAGATCAAAATTGGCATGCTCAGGGAATTCTGAAATTAAATCTGCAACCCCGCCCCCCTTTCCCAAACAACAGACACATATGCAATCCTTGAATTCTTCACATCAAGGTGAAATGCTAAGCTTCTGAAACAGCTTAGGGCTTCTTCCCCCCCAACAGTCAGACTAAACACTAATAACCACCTAAATGCATAATGGAAAAGTAATGAAATATAAGGAATAATTAGTGTTTTAAAGAATTACATTTTTGAAATAGCTTTCTTTCAAAATTTACCTTGAGTATTTTTTGTAATTAAAAAAAAGAAGAGAAAATATTTAAGAACATTGTATAATTAAGTTTATATATATTAATT
The DNA here is from genome assembly GCA_038373865.1 of Uloborus plumipes. Lineage (NCBI taxonomy): Eukaryota > Metazoa > Arthropoda > Arachnida > Araneae > Uloboridae > Uloborus > Uloborus plumipes. The sequence goes on from JAXGGA010004576.1 coordinate 51,087, forward strand.
AATTTAATTTAATTAGATTTTGAAAATAAAATAAGTTTTAAAAATGACAATTATTATCTGTTTTTCAGTCTAAAAATATTACTAACTTCTTTGATATAAATTATAGATTCTAAGCAAGAAATCAGCAACGGTTAAACAATGCAGCCTTTGGTGCCTAGCGTCCCTTTTTAGGGACGTTCTTAAATTGCTATAAAATCCTAAAAAAAATTAAAATTTACAAAATTGCAAAAAAAGGTAAACTAAAACATCGATCAAAGCAGCACATATATCAAACACAGATAGATTTACTTGTTAATAACTTTAAAAACTTAGCTTTTTGTTCTTGAGATTGCGAACGATGTAATTTTTGATAAAGATCATAATCAAATGGCTACAGATCACACTTTACAGCGGTTATGTGCTGCAAGCTGTTAATACGGAATTGAAGCAATACCAAAGTAATAATGACTGCAATTATTTGGTTGAAATGTTCATTTTTGGAAAATTCAGGCACACTTTTCGAACCGTCCCTAAAAAGGGACGCTAGGCATTAATGGGTTAAGTTAGGTAACATAATTATAGAAGGCACAGACTACAAAAGGGAATTAAGAAACTGTATATAATTAGTTATGTATTAAAATTGTTTATAGTTTAGTGATTAAAATTAGCATTTATTTTAGGAGTGTGTGTTTTATTTAGTGGATTTTTGTACTGGATTGCAGAAATTTTGGAAAATATTTTATAACTTTCGATTATTTGAAAATGTTTCATTGTTGTAAAAAATGGTAGTTTTGTATGTTTAGAAGATACCTGAAAAATCAAGAAAAAAAGTAATGTTTAAGAGTAATAAAGTGCTTTTTAAAAGGCTTTACGCTATGATACCGGGTAAAAAAGAAAAAAAAATGAGAACATATTTTTTTAATTTTTTTTTCATCACCCCAAAAAAAGCTGAAATTTTATTTTTTGGTTTTTCTGGCTTGTTCCTGGATCAGAAGGTATTATTCGATTTCAATATATTTTTCAAAATTTCAGAAGGCTTCACCAAACGTAACTTTTCCATCCAAGAGCATTAAAATAAAACATTAAAACAAAAATTTTAAAAAATCGCTATAAACACATGAAAATTTTCATTTTTTCAAAATTTTAGGCTCGTTGCGGGAACAGAAGATATTATCCGATTTCAAAAATTTTTGTTTTATTTTGTAACTCTTCACCAATCGCAACTTTTCCGCACTATTACGATTCAAAAATAAAAACTTTGTTTTTTTCGCTCCACCCTATTATACACTGTGTGCACTTTTACCTGTAAAGGAATTTAATGGAACTATCTTTTTCCTTTTTTTGCAAACTTGAAGCTTTTTGGTTTTAACAGAAGATATTGGGTGAAAAAAACCTTCATCCTGCTAAATGATTTGACTATCTTAAGTACTTTTCTAGAAATATCTTTTGGGAAAATAAATCTGAAGTTTATGTACAGATGGTTTTTTTTATTGATCCATACTTAATTATTAATATTAATTCTATATGATTGTCTAAGTTTTTATTCTATTTTTAGGCAACAATTCAAGTACCAGTTCTTCTTTAAGTGGAATTAATTCTATTAGCCCTGTGACAAGTATGGCATTAGGAATATCAAATTCTTCATTAGGCAGCTTATCTGGAGTAAATGGGTAAATGTTTTTAATTTCATCTTTAAAAAGTGTTTCTATATGATAAAAAAAAATATTTTTATTTGTGCAGACCTAAGTTAATTAAATATTAATTTAGAGCAGTATTCTTTAGGTCCTAATATTAAATGCAGACATAACTTGCTCTTACAGCACTTACCTATCAGATTTTTTCTCAATCCTCCCACTCTTTTATAATTATATTTTTGTCGTTAATTTTTGCAATACTTATTTTTATTTATCTTATTTTTATATCTCTTCTTGGGGGAGGGGAGGGGTACTAAATGTAAAATATACTAAATTCAAATTCTGTTTCTGTCAGGTCATTTTTTGAATGGTGTTGCCTGTTTTAAGTTCTTTTTTCCTCGAGGGAGGGTATTTTTGTGTAATTGCAATAACAGGGTTCGTACGGGTCCTTGGAAGTCCTTATAAGTCCTTATTTTTTTATTTTGTCTTAAAAGTGCTTAAAAGTCCTTATTTTAATGTCCCAAGTCCTTGAAAGTCCTTATTTTTACTCTACCCTTATTTCAAAAAATCAGATTGCCGTTTTTCGATTAGAGCGATTTCTACACTGCAGGGTTGCAAGTATGATATTTCCGCTTCGGCCGCACTTCGTTCCGAGAACTGTATTCAGAATTAAGAAGGGGCAGGAGGGGGCAGCTTCGCTCCTGTTCTAGGAATCCATATCCATCGATGCAGGTGCCAAACCAGGGACACAATTGGTCAAATTTAAAGGACTTGCAGTGGTGCAAGTGCTGCGCCACGCTGCGCCAAATAAAGAATCTTGCGCCATCCTGCTCCCAAACGCACTTTTTGATCGAGACTGCGCCAAAACGGCCGTTTTTCTAGCGAATATCGCGAAAAAGTGGCATAACATCTGCTTTTGTTAACCGTACGTTATAACGGTTGCTATGGCGATATTCTGAACACGTGCGTCGAGAAAAATATTCTCCTTATCTGAAATTTCAATCCTTTTGCATCTTGCAAAAATTTTGATATTTTTCACAATCCAAAATTATTTTCACATGTGCTACCTCAGCTTAACTTATTTTATGTCTTATTTTAAGAAAAAAGTAATTTATTTTTAGAAGCATGTCAGCATCTAGCATTTACGTCGCGGACGAAGCTTCCTATGTTGAAGATTTCAATCCGAATGCATCTTACAAACATTTTAATATTTTTGACAATTAACCGTTATTTTGACAATAGAATACTTTCCATTAGCTTGTTTTAGATTATATTTTGATAACAAATAATTAATTTTTCTATTTATATACTTATTAATTTTTGCAAGCTTGATTTTAATAAGCATTAGGTTATCCATTGCTTCATTTTTTGGAAAACAATAAAAACAATCAAGCACATAATGTTTAATTATGGTTTTTTACGTTTAATTATGGCTTTTTACTGAAAGGCATTATTTTGAAAAGTTGAATTTGTAAAATTATAATTTTAAAAGCTTAAAATGGAATTTTCCATGCTACTAGCAGCAGTCCTCCCATTAAGTCATTAAAGGAAAGATAAAATTTTGATGTGTTGTACAAAATTCAGATATATTTTATGGCAGCACATAATTATCTCATTCTACTGTTTAGAAGTTCTAACGTCTTTAAGTTTTGTAACCAGCACAGGTTAAAAGCAGAGAGACAAACAAATTAAATGTGAGGCAATATACGTTAGTTACACAAGAAGCTCAATCCAAGTCACTTGGAAAATGAAAAATTTAAAGCAAAGAATGAAACAAAACAAGTAAAACGAAAAGCATTAGAGGAGGAAGTAATTTTTTTTTAAAGAAGAAAATGTTTCTTCAAAAGGACATAATGGAGCCAAATGCAAAAGCTGATCAGTTGGCTGATGAGGCTGAAAAAACTGAGGACATTAACTTGTTTATGTAATCATTTGAACTAAGAAAAACACTAAATGAAAAAGAAATTGAAATAAGTTTTGATATAAAATTATCAGAAAAAAGTTTGGAATTAAAAGATATGTAATGTGATTTTCAGTTTCAGATTTTTCTTTGTTTTGTTATTGCGGGAAACTTTTAAGATTTTTTTTTTTTTTTGTTATATTTTTAATCTATCTTTTATGTTCTGTACTGTGCATCATCCTCTAATTGAATTTGGAAATGTTGAAAATGTATAGGCCAATTTATTAATTATTTTGAGGTCCTTATTTTTTGGATTTTTTAGTCCTTGAAAGTCCTTAAAAGTCCTTGAATTTTTTTTAAAGAAGTGTGTACGAACCCTGAATAAAATGTTTTAATTTATTTCTGATTTCATTAGGCGGTGGATATATATACACTGCTCGACATTGAAAATGCAACACCAAGAAGGAGTGGTCAGAAATTGATGAAATTTGGTAAGAAGACAGAGACAGCATGGAACAATAAGTGATATTTATTTCAAAATAAATAAGCAAAATTTAGCGCGAGGATGGCGTCGGCTCAGTAAGAAATAGGACCACCGCGGACAGCGATGCATGAAGAAACACGTCTAGGCATGGAGTCAATAAGCCTGCGGATGGTGTCCTGAGGGATGGCACTCCATTCCCTTTCAACCATTTGCCACAGCTCGTCCTCTGAACGAGGCAGTGACAGGTTCTGCAAACGGCTTCCAATCACGTCCCACACATGTTCGATTGGTGACAAGTCAGGAGAGTATGGTGGCCAGGAAAGCATCTGTACACCTCGTAGAGCATGTTGGCTGATTCGAGCACTGTGAGGCCGGGCGTTATCCTATTGAAAAATTGCATTTGGCAGACCCTGAAGGTAGGCGATTGCCACCGGCCGCAGTACATTATCTACATATCGTTGGGCCGTCATAGTGCCCCGAATACGAACTAGAGGTGATACGGAATTGTATGCAATAGCGCCCCAAACCATTATGCCACGTTGTCGCGCTGTGGGGCGTTCCACAGTTACTGCCGGATTCGATCTTACTCCACGTCGACGCCACACACGTGTGCGATGACTATCGCTGGACAAACAGAAGCGGGATTCATCTGAGAACACTACGGTTTGCCATTCTGCCATCCACGTCGCTCTGGTCCGGCACCATTCCAAACGTTGGAGTCTGTGCTGTGAGGTCAATGACAGTCTTCTTAGCGGGCGCCGTGATTGCAGGCCACGTGCAACCGGTCGACGGGAAATGGTTCTGGTCGACACAGGAACATCCAGGGTACCTTGCACGTGCTGCAGAATCGACGTACAAGTGACTTGGGTCTGCCACAGCTTGTCGGTGAATCCGTCGATCCAAGCGGTCTGACGTCACTCTGGCTGCACCTGCACCCCTCAATGTGGCCACATTTCCTCTTTCCAACCATCTCCGACACAGCCGATGCACAGTGCTTGCATCCATGTGGGTATCAGCTGCAATTTGACGTATAGACCAAACTCCCCTTCTCAGTCCGATCACCATACCCCTTGTAAAGTCGTCTATATGCTGGAAGTGTCTACGTTGAGGACGGCGTGGCATTTCCTCCTATCACACGTATCCCTCGAGACAAAAACCAAATTTCTCCGATAATTAGTCTGGCAGAAAAACCAACATGAACATAGCCCACTTTTCAACTTCATTCTCTTATATCTTACTTCACGTGCGTTGGAGAGCTGCACATTTCATATCATTTGCATAACTCAGTGACGTGCGTCTACGGTAAAATTTGCATGAATTTATGACCATTCCTTCTTGGTGTTGCATTTTCAATGATGAGCAGTGTATATAATTTTTTTTATTATTATTATTGCAAATCTCAAATTCAATTTTTTCTCAGAGAGGAACAGGACTTTTGCTTTAACTGAGGTGCATGTCTTGTTTCAATTATTTTCTTCAGAAATAATTTTTTTGTGTCATAAATTCATTTTTGTGTAGTGAAACAGATTTTAGTTTTGCTTTACTTGTAATGTGCATTTATAAATATTTTTTTTTTGGGGGGGGGGGGTCTCATTGCACTGGATAATTAAATCAAATGCTCTTTTCTTTGGGGGGGGTGTTTTAATTAAAATCGGTTTTTATAGGAAGAGGGATATTTACATTTTTGGGATTATACTGCAGATTCTAATTAAAGCCTATTTCTGTGTAGGTGGTGGGGGAGGCTCATTTGAGAGATAGATATATTATACATTTTGTTACATATATAGCTATTGATTAAACATCTCCTAGAAGAGTGGCGCAAAACTTAACATAAAATTTTTAAGGGGTTAATTTTGGAGGGTTATGGTCTCCATTCAAATGTTTTCAATTCTTAGGGTTGTTCCGTTGCATTTAAGGAAGGTGCGGTTAACTTTTGAGGGGAGAAAGTATCCATTTATAAACATTTTTTATGTTATTTCGGTATGTTAATGTTTTGTTTGTTTCATTTGAAGATTCTTAGTATTTGGTCTTACAAATGCTTACGAGTCCTTATTTCAATGCCCCAGATCCTTGAAAGGTCATACTCTGGCAATTTACTGCTTCGTATGTATGTATGCTTGACAGAGTTCATACATTCTGAACTAACTCCTGAATTTTGCCATTATCTCCTTACAAACTCCTTATTTTTGATTTTGTTAACAGATGCTCTTCATTATTTTCGGATATTATACTGGAATTCTGGCATTTTTTCGTGCATTAATACCGATCCAGTCTTTTTCACAATGCTTTTGTCTTCCCACATCCGAAGTTTTTTCCTTTCTCCAAATTTTCTAACATTATATTGATAATTATTAATAATATTCATGTAGACCTATTTGCATGACATTCTAAAATTTTGTTGCTTTAATATGTTCTTTTATTGGTGTTTTTAATACTTTTGATGCTTTCATTTTAAATAATGCAATCTCTTTGCATCTGGTTTGAGAATCAAATTTTTTGAATTTTTAATATGTACTTCACCTTTTTAAATGGCAAATAATCTTTTTATTTCTCTTAAAATTATAAACTAAAAATTCTCAATCTGAATTGTTTTTTTTGTAAGAGTCAAAAAAATTAAATGACTGATTTAATTCAAATTTTGCTTCAATTATATTGATTGGTGTTATGATATATTTATCGTAGAGTATTAAAATGTAAATTTAGAATAATTTTACTTTGATCAATCCTTTTTTTTCCTGCTTAACGCGTTCATGTTAAAAATCACAATCTCTTTCCGCCATTAAAGAGTTTTAACCGAAATTCTGTGATCTGTAAGAGTGTCAATCATCAATAAGTTTAAGAAAGCTGGAAGTTATTTTGGCCTTTGCTGTTTTCAGTTAACTTTATTTTTTTAGCTGATTAGAAGAAGACTAACAATCAGATGTCATCAATCTAATAAAGTATGAGGCATGTAAAGAATTTGTTTTCTGCTTTAAATAGGTTTGTAAATGATTCCTGTGAAACTGTATGACTTTTTAAGTTTGTAATTTACCATTTCTGTTCTTTTTAGGATTGGAAATAAAGCTGCACTTTCAGCCAATGGAGCTTCGTTAGAAGCTTTAACTCAAGCATACTCTGGCATTCAGCCATTTTCTGGTTAGTCTTCTTTTTTCTGTTTTGTCTTGATCATCAGTTTAAATAAATTAAGCATTTGAGTGTTCTGTGCCTCTCCTCTACCCTCAAATCTATCATTAGTGCTTCTATCATTTAATTGGTTATTTAAGCAAAGCCATATAACTTGCTTGATAAGTGTGATGCACATATTGCTGTTAAAATTATGATCAAAGTACCAATGAATAACCTTCACATCAACTATTTTGTCTTACATTGGGAGAAGTTTCCTTTCATACTTTATAAAGTCAATGATAAATTGGCTGACCAAAGCTACTTTGCCAGCTCGGAAGTATACTCTTGAAAACTACCAATAAAATAGCTAGCCTTAATCCTTTCATGGTCTACTTGTTTCTCATATGAGAACTAATCTTTCAAAGGTCCATGAGTGGGTTAAGCCGTCCCTTGGTTCTCTTTCAAATGTTTAAGCATCATAACTTTTGCGAAATGGAAACAAACTTTTTCTTCCCAAGAAATTGTTTTCCCAAAATTTCATTTGTGAGTTAAGTTTCTTCAAAGAATGAATGGTCCCATTTTTAGAAATTACGAATTTTATTGGTTTTAACAGAGTTGACAATGGATCTTGATGTATTTTCGCTCGTAAGAGGTAAAATTTCACGTGGTGATAATCTCATATCTTAATCCTGGTGACAAAAGATAAACAAATGTCCTTTCAGAGGAAAGTAATGAGTAATCTTGTTAAATTTCTGCAGTATTGTTAATTCTAGGAAAAGTATCTACAGTGTAGGGTAGACGGGGCCCTAAGTAGAAATTGTTTTCAGAAACACTCAAGATATGTTCAGTTAGCACATATCTTGAGTGTTTTTACTGTTGTGTGGCACTAGCTAAAATTTTTAACGATGCTGTAAATTTTCGAAAATGAAATTTCGCTTAAGTGTTCTCTGGTCTGTCTGCGGTATTCCTCATCATGTTTATAAAATCCGTGTGAAATTAGCAAATTTTATTCAAATTCCTGCCTTGCCTCTACGAAAATCTTATTTCAAAGTTTTCTGCGAGGGAGAGCAAAATGTATATTAAAGCATGGCTGCCACACTTCCGTCTAGGGGACAAAATTCTGTCTTTTGTAAAAACTCGGACCACTTGGGAATTTTTCAGTAGTGAAAATACGGCTTAAAAAAAGCAACTATTTAATCATTTTCTTTCCGACTGCATCCAGCCCCATCCCCCATAAACGAAGACAAAAGAGCTAGAGAGGGACTCGGAGGACACAAGAACTACTACATGTGCTAAGGTTAGAAAAATAACCAATTTTTCTTTGAAAGCTAATTAAATAAATCATTTCATTCATTATATCTATCCAGAAAGTTATCTTACGTCCAGAGCCCGATCATTCTGACATTGGGCATGGGGCACATTTCTATTTCAGGGCCCCTACGCCCCTTCTCATATCAGTTACGTGTTACAAGTTAAAAAATTCTTACAATACCAGAATGAAATAAGAGTTTTGTGCAAAGATCGAACTTACAAAAAAATATATATATAATAATATTGCTATCAAAAAATTAAGAGAAAAATATACATCGACATACACAGTAGGCTTTTAGTATTAATAGTACAGGCATGAACGTTTTCCGCTTTAACGCGGAAATCCGCTTTTTTGAAAGCTCTCAGCACTGTTTCTGAGATTGATTCAAATCCGTCGAGAACTCGTGACAGGAAATGGGAGGGGGGGGCTATAAACCAGACTATAAATCACTAATTTCAGTTATTTTCATACCAATTATTTTTTATTTTGATAAATTCTCTAAAATACAGTGGTGCAAGTGCTGCGCCAAATAAAGAATCTTGCGTCATTCTGCTCCCAAACGCACTTTTTGATTGAAATTACGTCTGACTGCGCCAAAACGGCCGTTTTTCTAGCGAATATCGCGAAAAAGTGGCATAACTTCTGCTTTTGTTAACCGTACGTTATGACGGTTTCTATGGCGATATTCTGAACACGTGCGTCGCGAAAAATATTCTCCTTGTCTGAAATTTCAATCCTTTTGCATCTTGCAAAAATTTTGATATTTTTCACAATCCAAAATTATTTTGACATATGCTACCTCAGCTTAACTTATTTTATGTTTTATTTTGAGAAAAAAGAAACTTATTTTTAGAAGCATGTCAACATCTAGCGTTTACGTGGCGGACGAAGCTTCCTATGTTGAAGATTTCAATCCAAATGCATCTTGCAAACATTTTAATATTTTTGACAATTAACCGTTATTTCGACAATATATACCTTCCATTAGGGCAATTCCACGGTAACTTACGTTACATTTCGACCAACTCTTATTCATTTAGTACCTCAGAACAGACAAATTTTGTCGTACAAATCTTGTATGAAAGCATTTTTTGAAAATGACAGTTGAAAGCAAAATTAAAATGCAAAAATATTCGATGCATTTAAATTTTACAAAATCTAGCAGTCAAAGATAAGGCAGTAACTTCCGTTACACAAAAAGGGAATGACATAATATGAAAATTGGTTCTGGGGCTGAAATCTCTGCTCTATTACAGCTGTTTTATTGTTTGAAGCATAATTTATCAGTTCCTTATAATGCTTAGGAATATATTTTCTTTAATTTAAAAATTTATTTCAAAAATTAAATTATGGGAATTTTTAACTAGGTAACTTATGAAGAAAATAAATACCTTTGTGCGAAAGATGTAGAGTTTAAATCCAACGTTTAAATGCACAAATTTACAGGTATACTGTAGACACGTGTTTCGGGGCTACAAAGAGCCCCTTTTTCAATACAAGAAGTGTGAGCTTTAGGATGAAGAATCATCCGATAAAAGCAACACATTCGAACAAAAGATAGTATAAATAGCAAAAACTGGAAATAAACAAAACAAACAAGACAATGCTTAGAGCCGAAATTTATTACATGAAACCATCAAGAAAAAACCGTTAAGAAATAAATTTCCAAAAGATCGATAGATCTTAAACATTGTCAAAAAATGAAACCACTTATGAAAAAATTAGCAATAAATTTGCGAATAAGAAAATTATGTACCGAAGCACTTGTAACACACAGAAAAAACAGCAGAAGAAAACAGAATGAAATAAAATTTTAAATTAATCAAAAAATGTGAACAAAAATTGAAAAGTACAGATAAGCGACATGGAAAGAAAAAGGGCTAACAATTATAATTTATACAAACGGATGCCAAACAGCAGAAAATTAAGGAATAGCATTTATATCGTTAACTAAGTTAGAACTGTTTTTCAAAATGTGGAAGGATTCCCAAAAATCAAGATCTGATGGGTTGGGGCATTTTTGGACAATTTGAAAGGAATTAAAATCGAAAGAATGATTCTTGTCTCAACAATGTTGCGCAGTACTAGACTTATTTAATTGTTGCTTTTTCACATAATTCTGATGTTCTTTTAAGCGGAATTTCAAAGCCCGTCGCGTCTGTCCTATATAGGAGAGATTGCAAATGCAATTAATTTTATAAATACCACAACTGTTAAGAGGATGAATGGGATCTTTAAGAGAAGAGAAACATAGTTTATTCGTTGGGGAGAATACTACTTGGAAATTGAAACGTGTGAGAATCTTAGCGACCTGATAACTCACAGAGGGAAAGAATGGCAAAACAACCAAATTCTTTCTGATGACAGTTCTCTCAACAATATTCGTTTCGGATTTATTAGAAAGTTTTTTTAAAAATGGAATCAATCAAAGTATGAGGATAGTTTCTATCAATAGCCATAGCTTTAAGATAGTTGAGTTCAGCGTTAAGAAGTTCCAGTGAAGAACAAAGATTAATAGCACGGTAAACAAAAGAATTAAATGCAGCATATTTTTGAGTAGGAAGGTGAGATGAAAGTCGATGAGGAGGTAACGAGACAGCAAAAGGTTTGCGATAAACTGTAGTTTCAAAGCCGAATTCTGTACGAGAAACTAGAACATCAAGAAAGGGAATGCAATTATCCTGTTCTTTCTCACAAGAGAATTGAATATGAGGATCTATAGAATTTAAAACGAATAAAATATCGTCATTTTGAAACTGGTTATGGTTCATTAAAACAATACAGTCGTCAACATATCTAACATAAAATTGAAACTGTAATTTTTGGAACAACTTAACCTCAAAATAATGCATGTAAATATCACTAAGAATGGGGCTTAATGGGTTACCCATAGCCAGACCATCTGACATAGTGTAAAATTTCCCATTGAAAGCAAAAGAACATTGCTTAATACATGTACGGGTAAGGAAAATTAATTCTTCAATTTCCATAGAGGTGAAATGAAATTCTGAAAGTTTTCTTTGAATACATAACAATGCACCCTCGATTGGAACGTTCGTAAATAAGGATTTAACATCAAAAGAAGCCATAAAGGAATCCTTAGGAATCTGGTCCGTATTTTGAAATTTCGAAAGATCCTAGTGACAAAGAGTTAAAAACGATTTCTTCCGCGGTTAAGTCTGTTCAGTCTATTCCTTTGAGTGTTAAACGATCGGTTATTCCCTCTATTGCTAATTGTGCTAGATTTTATGCTTTACCCAAGGTACATAAAACTGGTATTCCGTTTAGACCGATTGTATCCAATATCGGTACTGCTTCTTATAAACTTGCTAAATTTTTAGTCTCTGTGTTTTCTCCACTTAGAATTCATAATTTATTCACCGTTAAAAATTCTGTAGATTTTGTTAAGAAAATTCATAATTTCGTTCCTAAGGATTCCTTTACGGCTTCTTTTGATGTTAAATCCTTATTTACGAACGTTCCAATCGAGGGTGCATTGTTATGTCTTGTGAGAAAGAACAGGAAAATTGCATTCCCTTTCTTGATGTTCTAGTTTCTCGTACAGAATTCGGCTTTGAAACTACAGCTCTTAGTCTCATTTTTTGCCCCGCTGAAAATTTTGAATTGAAGCTCAAGCTTGCCGTTCCTTTTCTGTAATCAGGCCTTAATTAAATTGACTATATTTTTTATGTCAATATGATTATAATTATAATTAAAAGTTAATTAAACTATTTCTTCAGTAATGGCAAAGAGCCTGAACATATTTTTTTTCAATTGTTCGGTATTTCTTTGTGTGCCACTCTGAATGCCTAGCCGTGCCACCCTGTGGCAAGCGTGCCGCGGGTTGGCCACCGCTAATCTAGAAGAACACTTTCGCCAATGTTAGATAGGTTATTTATTGCACGTTGTTTTCAATTATAATCTACTTATATTAAAAACTGAGTATCTTTCTCACTATCTTTCTTTCTAACTATCTTTCTATCTTTCTATGTCACGCTTCTTTCTCCTGAACGCCAATGAACTGAAAGTCGAACCAGGTACCGATAGATAGGTAATTTTTCAAGCTTCTTTAGTTTCAATTGATATAATTATACGATTTTAATTAGCGAAGATATCAATTAATAAGTAGTCAAATTTAAAGCGATTAAGCCTAATAAATGATTAAATATGAAATCCATTCTTGCAAACCGTCGTTGCTATGAAACGGTGATAACAATGATAATGAGAATTTTGAATGAAGGCTTAACTAAATCAAACACGAAACTCATAAGCGGACCACTTATGTAGAATTTTTATCGCTAGCTACTGGTAATATTTTGAAACATTTATTTGTTGAAGAGCCATCTACTTATATTAAAAACTGAGTATCTATGTCTGCTTTTTTTCTTTGAGCGACCTGAACTTACTGAAACTTTCCTCACCATCTTGAAGGCGTGAAGCATCTCAATAATTCGAATGATTTTTTTATATAGGAAAAAAGTAAAGGCGTGAAGCGCCTGTAAGCGAGCCGCCTTGGCGGGGAGTAGTTTCTTTAAATTTTTTTCTCACTACTTTCAGGGCACGAAGTGCCCGTGCAACGCCGGGCCACGTGCGTGGTATGTCTTGAAATCGAATGAACATTAAATTATATCAAATAATATAATTTCAGAATGAGGTAAAAGTTAGAGAGGGGGGACGTTATGCATCAGCATGCCGCAGGAAGCTAATCTAGCTGCCCTGGCAGCTAGTAAAGCAATAATAGTTGCAAAGTAAAAAATATCTAATTACAACATCATTGGGTGTTAATAGATCGCAATTTTTGTTAGAAGTACAAAAACTAAAAATAGAAGAATTCAATAAATAAAATAATTTGAGAATTCATATTCATATTAAAAGGTACTGGGATTAATTTTTATGAACTAATGATATGACCGAAAGTTTTTTTCAACCTTTTGTCGCACATTAATCCTTGAAGGTTTGTAGCTTTTTCTTTCCAAATATTTTAACTAAAATATTTTTGAAAAGCTGAAGACAATCATACTTTATCTGGAAATTGTGAAAAATAAAATATGCAGAATGCTTCCATGTCCAGCACAAAGTCGGAGGAATAACATATAATTTTTGTTTTAGAAGCAAAAATTGGTAAAAAGGAAAGATGAAAAGTAATGACATCATCTAAAAGGTTTATCAAACAATGAAATTTTTAACTGGGATTTTTGTAAAAAAGAAAATATTCAATTAGGTCCTCACATCATACCGGATAACCCTCACATCAATTCCGGATATCTCCCACATCAATACCGGATACTTCGCCGGATATCCGTATCCGGGGCGGTCAGCCAGATCGGATATCCGGAAATATCAGATACTTAAAATATCAGCCGGATAGGCTGGATACCGGATAGTTACCGGATATCCGGTCCATCCCAAGAAAATATCAAATATTAATTAATTACAAATAATTAATATTTGTATTTATACATTACTAATATTGTAGTAAATACATATTTATTATTAATATAATCTCTTTAGCCTTAGAATACCAGTTTGAGATAATTTTGATGGTAAAAACCACCTGTCTTGTCCAAAACCCCTGCCCTGCTCTTTGCTAATATGAGAAATGTTTTCACACATGGTTGCATTTGCTGTGTAGGGTTTGTTTGTGCCGATCTGACTTATGTATCTGCTGACAATTAAATTTTTTTTTTTGGGGGGGGGGAGGGATAGTAGAAGGGATAGAAGCAGAAATCTAATCAATTACTAGTAGCAGGGAAAACTCACGCATAGGCATCTTAATAACGGGAAAAATAATTTTTAAAACATTTGTCAGATATAAAGAGCTACTGATAAGTGCAAATATAAACTGTACAAAATTATTAAGATTACAACTGAAAACTTTTGTATGAAAGTGACATGTATGCTTTATATTTTATTTATTTATTTTTATATCTTCTTCTGAGACCTGGAGGAAAGAGGAATTTTCAAAATAGTTGGATTGTAAGGAAAAATTTTCCCTGATTTATATTTTTGTCTTCTAGCTATTCCATTTACTCGAATAGGCCTTCAGTCTCCCAGTCCAGCAGGCAAACAGATCGAAGGTATATTTTTTTTATTTTGATTTGGATTTTGACTAATTGATTTTTTTCCTCTCATTGCGAGCTGTAGTTTTCCCATGTATACTATAGATAATATCATAAAGAAAAATTTAACCTTGACTTGCACATTTGGGATCTAATGTATTTGCAGGAGAGAAATTCATTTCTAGTATTTTTGAAAGACAAAGATCTCCCTACTGGGTAATGGTAATTAAAATGTTTAATTATGCTCATATTAACCTAAGTAAAAGGTGTGATCAATGTAAAACAAAACATACATTAGCTACTACTAGTAGTAAAATATCAATTTGCAATAATTTGTATAAAGTTTAATTTACGAACACTGTATCTGCATTTCACGTAGTGCTCAAACACAATACTGCACATAGCCACTAATAAGTTATTTTTCCCTTCAAGTTTCTACGCACTTGTACGAAATTTTTGTTTTAATACGAGGAACTATTACTCTACTAAGAAACTACATTTGTATAAATCCATCTCTTGACGAAACTACACACTGGTTCAGCAGCTTAGGTCACTAATTTCGCCCCCCTCTCACAACTTTGGGTGTGTAATGAATATGGAGCCAATGCGCCAATTACCTTTGCTTCAAGTTTTTCCAAAGAAAAATTTACTGTAAAAATTGGTTTAGTGGAGGCTTTAGGGTCGCAGTCGATCAATTCCCGGAGGTTTGAAGCATCAAATTTACGGTTACAGAACATTACAGTAGTATATTGAAACAAAATTTCTTACAGGTCTATTTAAACTTGATGAGCAAAAAAGAAATTTCTCAGTTGCTGTGTGCAATATTGTGTTTGAGCACTAAATGAAATGCAGGGACACTGTTGGTAAACTAGACCAGAAGCACAAATTATCGCAAATTATTGATATTTTTCTACTAGCTGTAGCTGAAGTACGTTTTGTTTTATATTTATCATGCCTTTTACTTATTAAATAAATGATTTAATTGATGATAAATGTCTGTAGCCATTAACTAAAGCACCACAAGAAAAATAGCATGATTGAGTATTTTTAAATACCATTTCACGATAGGTACACCTTTATATTTTTCAAAAATATTAGAAATGAATTTTTCCTTTGTAAATTTATTAGTTCCCAAATGTGCTAGTCTATGGTCAATTTTTTTTTCTTGACCCCACCTCCTTCCCCATACCCTAATGTACAATATCCTTTAATTATTTAAATCCACAAATCCTGCAAGGCACTAAACTTAGAAAAACACTCCCCACCCCTGCTTTGTTTTATTACCGTATCAAAAATTTCTGTTTTGAGGAGGAGCTAAATTTGAGGAAAGAATATTGCCACATCACATAAAAAATTTAAAAAGATGTTATGTTTGGAATTTTTTTGGAAAGATACTTTAAAGAGTCGATTGACAAAAAATAATTACCTGCACATCTACAAAACTATAATTTTATCATATTAATGCAATTTTCTTATATTTAAAAAAAGAAATGTCTATCTTTTTTTCCCCCTGCAGAGTTTGAACTACATAACACATTTAGTGCGCAGAAAATTGCCGGTTTTGTTTGTTTTACTTTTGTATTTGACATGTTATCTTTTTATAAAATTGAATTTTAGTATATTATGATACCTGCTAAAATATTAGTGGAGCAATGTTTATTACTAGGCTTATTTCTATGGAAGTAGAACTGCCTCCTATAATTAAAATTCCAACTCTGATGTTAGAAATGTGCATTTGTCTCCAAAATAAAATGTACTCATGTTGTATAAAGCTTAACAAATTAGTATTTTTAGTTAATAAATATGGCTGATTTATTTATTAAATTGTAGGTTCAAGCTGTAAATTTATGCAGCATTTGCGCACATTTGATCTTCTATCATCCATTAAATAATTTTTCTTATACTAATTTTTTAATTAACTTTAAAACAGTTGCAATGCCTTGGAAGCAAAACAAAGCTTTAACTTAGAGGGTAGGGATAAAAAAATAAGAAAAATATTTGCAATTGTTGTTCAAAAGAGAAAAAAAAATGAGTGGGGAGGCATATTGTTAATATTGTACTTGCTTAGCGTCAATGGAAGAAAAAATAAAATAGCTTGATATAGAATTTTTTCATTTACTGAAAGACTTCTTTTCAGCTTAACTATTTAAGGGATAGTAACTTGTGATTATTATAATAATCATTGAAATGAATGATTTGAACACATTAACTTTGTTTTCCTTTTTTTTTCCTGTCATTTATGTTTAATTTTGTTAAATAAAACTTATGTACGATGTTTATAGTGCAAATTTATGGTGGAAAATATTTTCCACCATTTCCTTGAAAAATAAAATTTTCCCTGAAAGTTATAAATCCTATTCCTAATTATTTCACCGTCGCTTCCGTTAATCAAGGCTTAAACTCTTAAAGACAAAGATAATACTGTAAAATCCTGAAAATCCCCCCCCCCCCTATTTTCAAAACTAAACTGATAAATTTCAGGTGGGGGGGGGGGTTATAATCGAGATTTTTTATACAGTATATTCAGGATAAGAGAAATTTGACTTTTTTCCAAAAAAGGGGAGGGGGTTATAATCGATGGGGGGGGGGGTACTTTCGGGACTTTACGGTATATTTTATGAGATGAGTAACCATCTAATATTCAATGTGTCATCATTTGTAAGAAGTTGTTCAGAGGGTTGTATGCTCTATGAAATGTTAACTTTCAATGATTTGAGTAATGTTAAAGGCTATTTGTTCTTCCTATCTCTCCTTAGGTCCAGAAGGAGCAAACTTATTCATTTATCATTTACCACAAGAATTCAATGATGCAGATCTAGCACAGACATTTATGCCATTTGGGAATGTTATTTCTGCCAAAGTTTTCATTGATAAACAGACCAACCTTAGCAAGTGCTTTGGTATGCATTCTTCTATTTAATTGTTTGATTTCTTCTTCTCTTTAATGAGTGCTACTGAATTTATCAATTTTCTTTCTTATTTAAGGATTTGTAAGTTATGATAATCCTAGCAGTGCGCAGACAGCTATTCAGGCAATGAATGGATTTCAAATTGGCATGAAACGTCTAAAAGTTCAGCTCAAACGATCCAAAGAAGCAAGCAAGCCATATTAACTTCGGGATTTCATATTTTTGCTTTTATTTTATAATGGTTAGTATTATTTTTTCTAAGCTTTTTATGTATAAGATTTTTGTTTCAGCTTTTAATAATTTTATAATGCTCATTTAGTACAAGAGTTGCAGTTTTCCTTCTCATAAAGCAAGGTATTCATTTTATTTTTCTTAGAAAAAATTTAAGACAAGTAAGTTGAAACTAAGTAAAGTATAAGCATTTGCTGAAAGCGTTCAGTTTAACAGGTATGTTTTTAATTTTTATTTTACAATGGCAGTTGGTGCATTGCATTCTGAAAAAAGTAATGAATGATTTTCCTCTATTTCATGGGTAAGTATATTGTTTTTCATTCACTAGGACAATATGATGGTAAGGAATTGTATTTAAATAGTTTCTTAACACTTTGTTGCATGAACCGCCATTGGTTAGCAAAGTTGAAATCATTCAAAATGTAACAGCATAGGGGTGCACAACCTGCGGCCCTTCACATAACGATGTGCGGCCCGCGAGTAAACTTAAAATCTTGTGCTAGAAAATGAAAAAAAAAAATTTTTCAGCACTTTTTTTCCACTAAGTTTCAACACATGAGGGATGAAAAAGTAAAAGAAGTATTTCCTGGCACGATTTTAAATTACACACACCAAATAAAATACTCAAAAAATCATTTTGAAAAAAGATTTCAGGACTTAGTAGGTAAACAAAGTAGCCCTGAGAATTTAAAATTTCAATTACTAAAGCGCTTATCACACGATCCAACTTTTCCCCCGATTCCCTCCAATTCCGGTCGAGACCAATTTGCCTCAACTACTTTGGCCAACACTGACGTCATCATTTCTATTGTCCGACACTCGTCCAATTTAGTCCAAGATTTTGCGTGCAGAGCGATAAAATTGAGCCGAATTACTTTTCCGACCAATAGGAAAGCTCTGCAGAACTTCGTCACAGATCGGCACCATCAGGAGTGGCCAGCTTAACACGATATTTTTTTTTTTTTTTTTTCTAGCAGACAATATTGCACGGCAACCCTGCACAGCAGCGATGACGTAGTAGGGAAAACAAGCTTGGAGTTGGTCGAAATTGAAGATTGCTCCAAGTTGGAGTAGCTTCACATTGGATCGTGTGATAAGGGCTTAACCAGTGGACAGTGAACCTTTATAACTTACTAGGCACTGATTCAGCAAAGCTAATAATTGTTATAGTAACAACCAAGACAAAAAAAATAATAGAAAAAATGCCATTTTGGAAAATGTTATATTATTTAATAAATCATTGCTCAAGGCCTATGTTTTCAGCATGAATGTTTAAAATCCTGTTTATTTGACTTTTATATATTTAATGCTTTGCAACTTTTGCTTTTTTAATGTATTTTTCCAATGCCATGTATAAAGCGTACCCGAAATTTTTCAGCAATCTTTTAGCATTGGCTTTCAAGTTAGGATATTTCATCTTATTTTCGGAGTAATTCCTTATACTAGGGGTGCACAACCTGAGGCCCACGGGCCAAATGTGGCCCGCGAGTGCATTTCTTCTTTTTTTTTAGTTGAGAAACTAAAAAGTTTTTTTTTTTTTTTTTTTTTTAAATTCAAGAAATTTTTTTTACTCAGAGGGGAGAAGAAAAAGTAAAAAAAGGTTTTTCCTGATTTGATTTTAAACTCTCCACACCAAATAAAAATCCTCTAAAATTTGTTCGAAGGAAGATTTTAATACTGCAGGGAAAAAGAAGACCTGAAAATTTCAATTTTCAATTACTAACGAGTGGCAGCAGACTATTATAGCTTCTTGGAATTGATTCAGCAAACCTAATAATTGAATAGTAACTACCATGACGAAAAAAAAAAAACACACACAGCCATGTTGAAAAATGTTGCATATTTTTTAATACTTCGTTCAAGGATTATGTTTCCAACTTGAATGGTAAAAATCCTACTTGTTTGACCTTTAATATGCAAAATGCTTTGCAATTTTGACATATTTTTATGTGTTTTTTTTCAATGCCACGTGCAAAGCGTAATTTTAGGGTTTACCTGTAATTTTTTGGCATCAGCTTTTAGGTTATGAAATTTCTTCCTATTTTTGAGATGGGGCACTATAGAAATCATATTGAACAAGAATACAAACGTAATTTTAAAAACAAATACGAGCACTTTTTTTAACCAACTTTTTTCATTTTTGCACTTACCACGTGGCAAATGGATATTTATCGATCTAAAGGCATAAAAGTTAAATTTTTTGGGAGTTTTTGGTAAGGAAGCTTTTGAAAGAGAAGGAGTTAGTTGCCTTGCTGACCTCCATGCTTAACCAATATTAAGGAAAATGCAAGCATGTTGTAAATTTCAAGTATCAGCAATGAACCCATACATAAAAATTGGTAGATAAGTTTCAGTCTCGGCCATCCAATTGCTAATTTTGGTTTCATGGCGTTCCCCTGAATTTTTAGCTGTATAATGTTTGAAAAAATTTTAGTATCATAATTACTTTTTTATCAACTCATTATTTTGTTTGACATTTATACAATATCCAGCCAATGATAGAATTTTGTCCTTGCACTGCAGCCAAGTTGTTTTTGCACTGTTGGCAGTTTTGTCAAGAGTACTTTTTGGATCTTATTGTGCTAGAACTACATATTGATTTCGTATTGCTGAATAAAATGCTTAATTTTGTAGTTTTAATAAGTGATAAGGTTCAACATTATTAAAGCACAAAGTTGCAAAAATATTGCAGGCATGTGACCCCTTTTTCAAAGCCTGCAATGTTTTCAGCCTCTGCAAAAGACTGCTTAGCATCGGAAGCTCAATACTGTTCTTCACTGACAAAGGTTTACCATTTTCCTGTGAATCATGGATATGAAATATTTTGCAGTTTTGTGTTTTAATAAAATTAGTATTTTTTCTCAAGCATTTAGTGAAAAGATTCAATATTACAATTTTCCTTACATTTATTAACATCAACAAAATTCTGGTGCAAGCTGCCAGGCTCATCATTTTAAAAATTTTCCTGGGGCAAAATATGTACTCAATGTAAATAAAATGACAAAATATATCTAAGGTTTTTTTCATATAAATGACAATTTATCAAAGCCTGCAAGAGGGAGGGAAAGGAGGTAATTACCCTTCATGAGCCCTCCAAATGATGAGTTTGCATGCGGCCCTCCAATAGAGCTCCGGTTACGCAAGTGGCCCTTCACTGAAAAAGGTTGTGCACCCCTACCCTATACAAATCATATTGAACAAGAAAACAAATGAATTTTCAAAATAAATATGAGCATTTTTTTTAACCACCATGATATAATTTTTGCACTCACCACTATTAAAATTTTTCTTACGCTTACTAAAATCAGCAAAGTACTGGTAAATGCTGCTAGGTCCATTTTTTAAAATTTTCCAGTGGGCAAAGTGTATGTACTCAATGCAAATTGTATGACAAAATATTTTTTTTAAAAAAAGTGGCAATTTCTCAAAGCCTAGGAGAAGGTGGGGTGAGGGGAGGGGCAATTACTCAGGGTTCGTACTTCCTTAAAAAACCCTTAATTTTATCAAGCAAAATTAAGGTCCCTAAAAACCCCTTAAAAAGTCCTTAATTTTGGAATTAATTTTTTTTTCCCACATATTAAAAGCTGGAGTCAAGGGTCTGGCCTGAGGAAATTATCTTTTAACCGACGCTTCATAAAAATACGATCAAGCAAAACAGACCCTTCACAAAAATACGATCCAGCAAAACATACCCTTCACAAAAATCTGATTGAGCAAAGCGGACATTTCACAAATTATGCATTCAAAAAGCAAATCTGAAATCAAAATACCGCATAGCATAGTATATTTTCGTGTAAAAGCCCATGAATTTTGGGCCTTTTCTGAAGTTAAAGAAGGGAATCGCTTATCTGCCAATTTCGCGGAAAAAAAAAAAGTTGGCACTCTTCCTGCCTGGGATCTCGGGCAAGCAGTAAATATTTAATGTAAAATGTAGCACTTTTTGATGGTTTCTTTCAAAGAAATTAACAACTTAAAAAAGGTAGTTGTTTCGTTTTAATAGTTTTGCTTGTTTGTTTTATCATATGCAAATCAAAATGGCTTGCTGAAATGTTGCTGTGATAGATTTCTCTGGAAATGCAGAGTAAGGGTTTTTCTCCCTGCTCATGACTTAAACAAAAAGGAAATAATTAAAACAGCAATTATCCACAAAATGAACTAAGAACTGCGAATAAATAGCTAAGGGTTGGAAAAAAATGTAATTGCTTCTGATAGTTACCAACTTTTTTAAATTATCGCCATCTAACATCTTTGGTGCAATATTTTGACCTTATTTTCGGCAGAAAATTATTTTTTTTAGTGCTTACAGGATTTTTGTTTCGCTTATAACAGGAACTGATGTATTTTTTGTCTGCTAATATTGGAAGTTCGGTATTGTCTGTTTTGCTACATCTTCCTTCTTCCGTATTTTTTCCTCCGAAGTTTTGGCGAATATTTCGGTGATTATTAATGACATTCATCACATAAAACTGATGAAATCTAATTCTTAAATTATTTGACTTAATAAATTATTTTATTTAACGCGTTTTTATACTTCTGATACTTTCATTTTAAAAAATGCAATTTCTTTGCATCCGATATGAAAATCGAATTTTACTTATTTTTCAAGCTAATTGCTCTTTATTAGGAGGCAAATAACTGAAAATTGACTATGTTTTTGTTCAGATCGTTATTTAAACATTTTTAAAGTAAAATTAACTGTTCTCTTATGAGTCTAAATGTTAAACGCTGAATGGATCGTTTCATTTTATTTTCGCATTAATTGTGAAAAAGATGTTAATATGTTTATCATGGACTTTTAAAATGCAACTGTAAAATTTTTTTACCAAAATAAATTCTTCTATGTGCCGTTTTTATGCTTTTGATACCATCACTTTGAAAACTGTAATCTCTTTGCATCCGCTACAGGAATCGGATTTTTCGCATTTTTGATGCTTAATGCGCTTTTTTAAGAGGAAAATAAATGAAATTTATTTTTATTTTTTATTTAAATTCAAAACTTTTAAACAAAATTTTGTGTTTTTTAAGAGTGGCTTCTATCATAAAGTGAAATACTGGATCGATCGTTTTTTTTTTTTTTTTTTCCAATTATTATAAGATTTCAAACATCTTCAGTATATATTTTGTAGAAATCAACTTAATCTGGCTTGAAAAAAGAGATTGATACATAGGGGAGGCCACAAAAACTCCTACCTAAAAATTTCAATGGTGCAGTTTGCTCCATTGAGATAATTCAAATATAATTTATAAAATTTAGAATTCTATATTTCTGACTTATTGATGAATAAAATTTAACAATATAATTGTATCAAGCTGTACTTGGGAGAAACCTAACCTGGCGGCTTAAAGTTTTTGCGAATGTCTTTGCATTTAAAAAATATAGTGTACTCATAAATCGAGTACTTCAAAATTGTGTTCCTAAAGCTATTATAAATATTTTCCTATGAATCCTTAAAAAAATTTGGGAGTCCTTCAAAAGTCCTTAATTTTCATTTTTAAAAATGAGTATGAACCCTGTATATACTATAAACTCCCCTTTCCTTGTTGAATAAACATCTTTATGTGTTAAATCTTCATAGCCACTAAGTATTAACCACTTCACCCGATTTTTTCCCCCCGTAATTCTGTTCTACCATGGGGCACAATAGTAAGCTCACAGAAAATGATTTTAAAAAAAACTTATTTTTTGACCACCCCATCCCTGAGCTTCATATCTGTAGTAGCAGGATGGAAAACCAAAAAAAAAAAAAAGTTTGTTATTCTGTTCTTAGTTTTTGACTTATTCAAATTCATGACAGAAACTTTCTTCACGACTGTAAGTGCTGCCGAACTTAATGGCAGAAGTAAAACCACACAAGAGAGAACGGGGAATATTCCTCATCCAGTAAATTTCAAATACAACTACAGGTTTTTTCAAATGTGATTGAGGTGGGGGGAGGAAAAATCGGAGAAACAAAATAATTTTATATTTTAACTCAGTAGACTTTGTTGTGTAAAAATCAGGAAATAATGATGTCATGCAAATGAGCTAAAACAATTCCAAAAAGTATTTGAATGTTGCTTGCATTTTTCAGCTCTAAATTTTATTTCATGAGTGAATTTCTTTTTCAGCTGAACAATAGTTTTCGAATTTCAAATCTGGATTGTTTTGTGAAAAGAGCAGTATTTAAAAAAAAAATCATTTGTGAGTTCCAACTTTTTCTTTTTTTTTTCTTTTGAGGTAGCAATATTATAATATATAGGATTATTGATTTTATTTTTTTTACAAGATTCTGTTTTTATTACATTATTTTTGAAGGTTGATACCAAAATTGCCGTAAAATTGAACAATAAATGCTAGATATTTCATAAATTTGTTGTAATTTCGAATATGGATTACCGAACAAGTGGCTTTTTCCTGCAGAGAATACAA
This sequence comes from Uloborus plumipes, assembly GCA_038373865.1. Classification (NCBI taxonomy): domain Eukaryota; kingdom Metazoa; phylum Arthropoda; class Arachnida; order Araneae; family Uloboridae; genus Uloborus; species Uloborus plumipes. Next base: position 75,109 of record JAXGGA010004576.1, read on the forward strand.
TAATATTTTACAACATTAATTTTAAAAAAATTTAGCACTGTTATAAAAAAGAAAATTCTTTAGTGATCTCCAAAAAAAGGGATTACTGACAATTGTGGTAGCCTGCAATTGGAAATTGGGGAAAGGCCACGCAATAATAGAACTCAGAATCCATTTCTAACCAGAGTTACGCCCCACATATAGCAATGTTTGCAACGAACACGATTGTAACAAAAATTTTAGTTGTTCTTTTTTCTTTGAAGTCGAAATAAATAGTTTTATCTGCATTTGTCTAGTATTAAAAGCTACTGATAAGCACTGAAAACAGCTGACATATGTGAAGATTACTGCTGAAAGCTTTACTATATAAGAGTGGCATGTCTATCATAATCCATAGTTTGCATCCCTGCTTTTGGCCATTTAAAATGAAAAGAAACTTTTTGTAATAAGAAAAACGTAATTGGCTATTGCCTGTGAATCAAATGGGACCTCTCATTGAAATGTAATTGTTTGGTGCTTTGCTAGGGTTTTTATTTATCTTCGAAATAAGCGAGTTATTCTATGTTTTTAATCATGGTTTGTTAGGATTTGCATGGTTTCTGTTTTTTCATTTAGTTTTAAGAACTTGGAGTATTTTTTGATTACTTTAAGAATCCGGGACTTGACCATCATTAAAAGTTGAAAGTGGTAAAAAATTCTGCACTTAGCAATTTTTAGAAATCAATGTATAGTGCTGTACTTAGCAATTTTTAGAAATCAATGTATAGTGCTGTGCCTTTTGTAGGGGTTTTTGGGTGATCAAAATTATTGCTTATTGATTTCAATTTGCTGCAACTTTTATTTTTTCTCATTTTATTATATTTGATTTTCAGGAAAGGAGTAACATAATGCATATTGCTTTGTAGGTGTTTTTTTATTTGCTGAAAAATCTTTTCACATCATATAAATTCCTCTGGTTTTTATTTATTAATTTTTATTTTATTTTTTAAGTTTTATTTCCTTTTTAAAAAATAAAGGTGAAGGGCTACTATGTACAGCCCACTTGCATTTAGTTTTATTTTATATATAAAGTAATGCAAAAGTAAAAATTTATGTACCAAACCACCAAGAGACTGAATTAAGTACCAAAACACTAAAAAATAATCAATTTAAACATCAATCCCGATTTTTCATTTTTAGTCAGACCGGTTTTAAAAACGTACCAAGCTGAAGAAAGTAAAATGTGGGTTGGAGTTAATCGTATCATTTTGCTTAAAAATTGACACTTATCCAATAATTAGTGGGAATGTGTCGGTAGCTTTGATCGTCAGTTGTTGTAAAAGATCAGATTGGACGATGGGAGGAAACCCTCATTACTTACAACTATCAGGCCACAACTGTCAGGCCAGGAACAAAAAGAATGCCAAAACTTCTGTGAAAAGCCATGAAACTTACCTTAAAAAATAAATCCAAAAAATTTGAGTTTTGTGAATGAAAAACGATTTTGTTCTCTTTGTCAAAAAACTTATTAAATAAACATTTTAAAAAAGAAAAACGATTGTCAGTACAGCCTTTTTCAGGAACCAGCAAAAAATGTCTAAAGCGAAATACAGGGGTGATTGTGTTCCGGTAGTTTACCGGATTTCCGGTATTTTCATGATCGATTCTGGTATTTTCATGTTCGAAAATGCCGAAAATAAAATATTTTTAATCATGCTTTTATCTTCAAACCTCCGGAATTTTTTTTTTTTTTTTGCTTTTTCGAATTTTTGATGATTATACCGATAATTATTAATAATATTCATCGAATAAAAATATTAAGATGCCATTATAATTGCTTTTTTACTTTCATAAATTATTTTATTTGCATCTTTTTTTGATTTTGATGCCTTCATTTTAAAAAAATGCAATCGACTTGCATCGGATATGAAAATCGAATTGTTCTCATTTTTGACGCTTATTACCCTGCATTAATTATTATATGTGTATAATTATAGAATTAGCTGTGCTTAAGCAATAGGGGCTTTAGTTTAAAAAAAAACACACCCTTCCCCTCCCCGACACACATTTTCTCTTTAAAACTTTCAGGTATTTAAAAAAAAAAAAGTTTCTCCAAGTAAGGACAACTACACGCACTGGTTAAAAATGCTCCTAAATTAGTTTGAAAAAAGATTCGGAACTTTGAAAGGAAAAGGAGTAGACTTGCCTAAATTAAAATCTCATGCTCTATAGGATAGTACTTCGCCATTTTGCTGCATCTTTTTTAAGAAAATTTTAAAGGAACCTTTTGTAAAAACATTTTTTCATAAAAAAATTTATACAGAGACGAGTGCTTTTTACTTTTTCAGTGCCCTTCTTTAAAACTTTCTGTACATGCACTAAGACAGAGATTACACGATCGTGCGGGTCTAACATCGATTTATATTTTAACTTCCTAGATCGTTATATGTAATAAAGGCCGGAATTGAACGATTGTGCTGGGTTGCCTATGAGATGAATTATCCATTTTTCTCAACAGATGGCGGCACTAGTATTTTTCTAAGTTTTAGGAGACGAAAAAGCCGTTGCTTACACTAAGCAATTTTAGCAAAATATTTCAGATCTTAAAGGGATACACAAAGCTGAATCTTCTATTTTTCTGGCAGGCCAGGCGAAGACTTGAAACTGTCCCCTCTTACTCATGTTTCTGAGTCAAGTTTTTTTTTTTTTTTTTAAATTAAGTTCATAAACCTCTATTCTTAGGCAGTTATTAGTAATGCTAAGAGGAAAGGGAGTTCAGGTTTTCCTTGAAAAATCTTTTCCAAAATTGAAAATCAATTTTAGGTTAGCTTTGGTGACATTTTGGGATTATGGTCGTTAGAAAAATTCGAAAATTGAATTTTAAAAAAATGTATATATTTTTGGTTGCTTTATGTGACGGTAAGAGAATAGAATATTTTAAGGGCTCTTTGAAAAAGGCTTACCTTTTTACTCTAAAACGGTAGTTCTCAATGGAGGCAGTACCGCCCCTGGTCTGTGGTAGGACGGTGCCGAAGGGAGGTGAACTTGTTTTGGGGGGGGGGGGGGCAGTGGACATATTTTGGGGAAAAGAGATGATCGATGAATCCTTTCTCTCACCCAACATCTCCAAAGATAATCCAAAATTGGTATTTTAAATTTTTCGGGATGCATACCTCCCCTCTACGGAACCTCCCCTCTTTCCCTGCTTCAATAACCATAAAGAGCTCAAAATTTCATTTAAAAATTTTCTGAAAGGACGAGTCATCAAACCCTTCCTTAAAGAAAGTTTTAAATTAAAAGTTTCTGGAAACAGAGGGATTTACGAGACAAAATTAGTTTCACCTAAAACGTGTGTAGCATTCAAACCACGGCAGGGCTGTCAAGGGCCAAGACGAGCCCTTTATCAGTCTGGTCGCCTCTCCTGCGTAAAACTTACATTCATCCCATTGTGAGGCGGATTCTTAGTTCCTGACTAGGCTGACATATGGCCTCTTTTCGACCCTGACTGGTGCTTTTCATTATAAAGTTATAACTTGTGCTGTGTCCCGGAAGAAACTTCCAAACCTTCTCTATTTCTTAACATTTACAAAAATAGCATTGAAGACATCAAACTCCAATTTTCAAAAAAGATTTTACTCACTAGTCTGACCAAAAGCAGTCTGCAACTGACTTCAGTTTTACTCTTACTTGTATACTGTAGTACTGTTCTCAATAATACACTGCTCGACATTGAAAATGCAACACCAAGGAGGAGTGGTCAGAAATTGATGAAATTTGGTAAGAAGACAGAGACAGCATGGAACAATAAGTGATATTTATTTCAAAATAAATAGGCAAAATTTAAAGCGAGGACGGCGTCGAGTCGGTAAGAAGTAGGACCACCGCGGACAGCGATGACGAAGAAACACGTCTAGGCATGGAATCAATAAGCCAGCAGATGGTGTCCTGAGGGGTGGCACTCCATTCCCTTTCAACCATTTGCCACAGTTCGTCCTCTGAACGAGGCAGTGACAGGTTCTGCAAACGGCGTCCAATCACGTCCCACACATGTTCGATTTGTGACAAGTCAGGAGAGTATGGTGGCCAGGAAAGCATCTGTACACCTCGTAGAGCATGTTGGCTGATTCGAGCACTGTGAGGCCGGGCGTTATCCTGTTGAAAAATTGCATTTGGCAGACCCTGAAGGTAGGGGATTGCCACCGGCCGCAGTACATTATCTACATATCGTTGGGCCGTCATAGTGCCCCGAATACGAACTAGAGGTGATACGGAATTGTATGCAATAGCGCCCCAAACCATTATGCCACGTTGTCGCGCTGTGGGGCGTTCCACAGTTACTGCCGGATTCGATCTTTCTCCACGTCGACGCCACACACGTATGCGATGACTATCGCTGGACAAACAGAAGCGGGATTCATCTGAGAACACTACGGTTTGCCATTCTGCCATCCACGTCGCTCTGGTCCGGCACCATTCCAAACGTTGGAGTCTGTGCTGTGAGGTCAATGGCAGTCTTAGCGGGCGCCGTGATTGCAGGCCACGTGCAACCAGTCGACGGGAAATGGTTCTGGTCGACACAGGAACATCCAGGGTACCTTGCACGTGCTGCAGAATCAACGTACAAGTGACTTGCGGGTCCGCCACAGCTTGTCGGTGAATCCGTCGATCCAAGCGGTCTGACGTCACTCTGGCTGCACCTGCACCCCTCAATGTGGCTACATTTCCTCTTTCCAACCATCTCCGACTCAGCCGATGCACAGTGCTTGCATCCATGTGGGTATCAGCTGCAATTTGACGTATGGACCAACCTCCCCTTCTCAGTCCCCTTCTCAGCAGTCTTTATTAGTGGCTGAAATGAGACATATTCCAGCTCTACAAAACAAAAGCAAAATAAAGAGGGGGAGGGGGCTGAATGAAGTGAGGATTGGGTTGAGCTTCCTGCCCCATTTGTTTTTTATCCTAGCTAGTAGACAGGATTATTTTCAGATTGGTTCCTAACACATTTTTCTGGGTTTCTTACTGGTGAAACTTTACTTCAAAGGTGTTTTTGTATATTCAAAAACTTAAAGGTAAGTTGTTCATAAATAAAAATTAATTAATAAGTGAAGTTTCTAATTTAAAAAAAAAAATTTAAAAAATCCGATTTAAATTAAAAGAATCTGATTTAAATCAAAAACATCCGGTTTTTTTGATTTTTTTACACCCTGACATGAACTAAGAAAAACACTAAGTGAAAAACAAATTGTAATAAGTTCTTTGGATATAAAATTATCAGAGAAAAGTTTGGAATTAAAAGATATGTAATGTGATTTTCAGTTTCAGATTTTTCTTTATTTTGTTATTGCGGGAAACTTTTAGGATTTTTTTTTTTTTTTTGTTATATTTTTAATCTATCTTTTATGTTCTGACTGCATCATCCTCTAATTGAATTTGGAAATGTTGAAAATGTATAAGCCAATTTATTAATTATTTTGAGGTCCTTATTTTTTTGGATTTTTTAGTCCTTGAAAGTCCTTGAATTTTTTTTAAAGAAGTGTGCACGAACCCTGTTATATCTTACTTCACGTGCATCGGAGAGCTGCGCATTTCATATCATTTGCATAACTCAGTGACGTGCGTCTACGGTAAAATTTGCATGAATTTCTGACCACTCTTTCTTGGTGTTGCATTTTCAATGTCGAGCAGTGTATATTATTAGGACAGTGGTGTGAGGACAACCTCACAGAATTTAATTGCTTTGTCTCAGGCAAGCAATTTTGTAAGAGAGGTTGAAGGTTCTGGGGTGAAAAGCAGTTGTTTGTGTTGGGTGGTCCGCCAACTGTAGTTTTGTTCCCAAGCAATCTTGGTACTCATTTTATTGACCCACTGAAAGGCTGAGTGAACCTATCAATTGAACCCTGGTCTGCGGTGTAGAAACACAAAGTGCTGCCACTGGGCTTCAAAGCATTTTAGCAACTAAAATAAAAAACCTAAGTGTTGATGATACCTCATTTTTGCATTGTAATTTTGAACCCTGGTCCAAGCTTCTAATTTTTGTATTCATTACATCTCTATTTTGCTATTGCGCAATTCTGCAACGTAAAGTTTTAAGTTAATATAAAAGTGGAAAAGTAAAAAACAAAAGCTAATGTAGGGACTAAAATTCAGAGCAGGTTGGCGCTCTATCCTTGAAGGGTAGTGGTGGCTGCAAGACTCATGCCTCCCAAAGATTTTTAAAAGCTTTCTAGAAAATCTCAGCATTTCTTTCTGTGGTTAAATTGGACAAAACGGAAGTTCAAAATAAAAGCAGCAGTTTCAAAATCTTAAGACACATTTCGCATATAAAACCTTTGTCATTTAAGAAAAACAAATCTAATCTCTTGGAAACTAGTGCCTACATAAAATCAGCCTTCAATAATTCTTTATCAGCTTTGTAATTTAAGGTTGCATATTTATGGTATTTGACCCTCGGGGTAAGGAAAAATTGAAGTAAGGGTAAGGAAACTTTTTTTTTCTGTGTAAGTATGATAAGTCCAAGATGGTTTGTTGTATTTTATCTATTTATTTTAGAAATGCATTATAGAAATTTATTTTATTTCTTGAATTTGTATGTTATATGTTTTCCTTGCTGATACTTAACATTATATTTGTTTAGTATTAGCTAATCTTTCTTGGTTCCAACCTGTGTTTTTCATGTTACATATTTGTATTGTCATTTAACATTACGTTTGCTTTAATACTAAAAATGTTGATAAAAATATTATGCTGAGCCTTCACCTCTTCATGTCTCTACTTAAAGTATTGATTTCATTTCAAGAAGCAGATTATACTTATCTTTTATTTTTTCTTTTCTTTACAATTTACATTCAAACAAAAGTTTTCATCAAACTTGCTTAGATTAGAAAACAGACTGGGTGTTTTTTTTTTTTACACCAAACATTATGAATGTTTTAGTTCAAAAAATTCTGCAGAACTAAATGTTGCATAATTGTTTTTGCTAACTTTCCCATTTGTTTTATTTCTTCTTTCTTAGACAGCCTCTTTGATGACTTAAACATGCCATGCCATATGTTTTCCTGCTCCTTGGTGTACATCTGTCTCCCTGTCTTTTCTTCCTGTTATATGACCCTTGACCGTAATGGTCTTCTGGATAAGCAACGACAAATTTTAATCATCGGAATCCCAAAGAATTTCTTTACTTCAGGTGTGATGTGTTGCAAAACATGTGAAAGGTTATTCTAAAGGTAGACTGAGAGAAAAACAAATGTGAAACTGCTTAGAAGAAAACATTTTGCAGTGTCAATGTTCATAACCGTCCCTTGTACAGAGCTTGGCATGTAAAAAAACACACACAAAGATTGGTGTGTTTAGTATGCATCACTTTTGCTTTTTTTTTTTTTTTTTTGAATTTATTTTAAATGCCTGTGTTATTAATTTGTTGAAAACTAGTGATTTTTGATAGAATGCTTATGTTTTTGCTTTTTCCTAATTTCCCTTTGTTTTGTGAGAATTGATAGTCTTTTTGCTATATGAATTTCATGTAGTTTATTTAATTAATTGACAATGTATTTATACTGTCTGTAATTACTGTAACATAGTTGTTTCTCAATGAAACCTAGATTTATATTTGAATACAGCTAAAATTAAATTCTTCCTTCAAATAATACAAAACAGATAATTATTTTGAAGCAGCCAATGTTTAATAAATAGTCCCATAATTATCACTAATCATGAAAGCACTTAAATTCTACAATATAATCTAAAATAATTTCTGAATATACATGAAAAGGTATAGTGTTCTTTACTTGGCATATATATCATGGGTGAAAACCTGCAACTGTTTAGACTGAACTCTATTGAAACACAAACCGATTGCCTTACATGTTCTTTGTAAGAAGAGTTGTCCTAATTTTTAAAATTGAAGCATGTGTGTACTTTCTTTATCATCTTCACACAATTTTGTGTCTTCATAGTTTTTTAGCAACACTATTTATGGATCTTAAATGTACTGTTGGTCAAAGTGGTCAGCATTTTGTGTATTTTGATGCCCTTTTCATGGCAAAAACTTTTGTAGGATCAACTTGTAATAGTTTAATGCACAATTGTATTAAAAACACAATAAAAGGACAGGTTCTTAACTTGAACTGTTTCTTTTTTCATATATAAGAAGCTCAAACATTGTACATTCAGATTAAAACGAATCTTGTTTATATTTCTTGTAAGTACTCAAGAAGTGCACAATTCACTTTGTGTGTGCCAAATTGCAACTGCGTAGGACTTTAGCTATTTGTAAGTTGGCTACTTTGACCTTAAATTACCTTAATCTACAATGTTTGTGTTATCTAACTTAAAGATTTTCTTGTATAAAGCAGTTTTTTTTAAACACTTAAAAAATTTGAGCTTGAAAGTTTTAATATTTTCCGGAGGATTTATTAATGATATGTCCCATGAGCTAACCCGTTAATATATCTTTATTCTTTTCCTCTTGAATGTGATATCTGCCATTTCTTAGGAAAGGCTAAAATGTGTGGTCTATCTCTATATGCTTTAGAAGATTATATTATATGTACAATTTTTCACAAAACTGCTAGCCTAGTTGTGCACAGTTCTTCCTTTCTATTTTAAGTTTTCCAAAGAGTAAGTAGCATTGTTTTTGCTTCGTTTCACTAATTCACTAAGGTGCTTTGTATAAGTGGAAATTCTGTACGGATAAGACTTTTAATTCAATTTTCCTCTTAAATTTTTTACAATGTGAATGAAATTTGTATTTCATCTGTTCTGTGTAGTGGTGTACTGTTTTATGTTCATTTGACATACAACATTGTTTTAATTGTATTCAGCTTCATCTGAGGGCAATTTTGTGTTAAAAATGTTTTATGACTAAATTGTTTCTTTCAAACTTTTAATCAAAATAAGTTTTAAATCTGAATGTTTTATTTTGTAAAAAGTACCATAACATTTTATTTTAACCTTCATGAATTTAAATGTGCTAGAGGCACAATTTTGTTCAAATAATTTGATTCAATTTTTTTTTTTTGTTAGTTTTCGAGTTTTGGAGCGTAAAGGTATGCCGTATTTTTACAAATACGTACTCAGCTTTTTAATCTTTAATGGAATATGTTATATCTTCTACTACTTTTTGCTTTGAATGAACTTATTTTTAACGGTAAATTTGTATGTAAATTAAAACTGGATTAAATATTTTCATAAGTTTGATAGTTGTTTTTGTATTCATCTTGTTTTATTTGTAGATTGTTGTTTACCCTCTCAAAAACTCATAGTATGTCTAATCAAAAAATTTATTATGTGGTTACCATGCTTATTACAGCATGTGAATATTACAGCTTCCATGGAAAAGATACATTGTACAGTTTTGATACCAAGCTACTAAGGCTATTAGGAAAAAAAATAATTTTTTTACTCAAAGCAAAATTAATGTAGATTTTATATTGTTAATCTGTGTGAATTAACTCTGACTGTCGCAACAAAAAAAAATATATTATAAGACAAAAATCACATTTAATTTCATTATAAATTGTGGAATAAATTTTCAGTTCATTGGGTAGTATATTTTCTTTATTATATATTATATAATTTATTTTTTATTTTGTTATAAGTGTTTTCTCAGTGTTCCTTAATACCTCCTTGGGGAGGTTAAAACTATGCTTATTAATGACATTTTCATGATATTTGTGGTTTGTATTTTTGTGTTATATTAACTCTTTATACCCTTGTACAGAATAAGCAACAAAATAGTGGCATTTCTGTACTGTAATGCCTTACCAAATTTTGTCCCGATCTTAAATTGCATAAGAGGGACTTGCATCTGTACAGCAAACGGGAAATAAGAAAATTAGTAAATGAATTTAGACAATTTTTCTGGGTATGCTGTTCAAAGGACAGAGACATATATATTATTAAAAGATAAAACATTTTATTTTGTGTCTATTTCTTGAGTCTCTATTCTCTTACTTTCTCAACTGAATAATGCATATTCAGTTATTTTATTTTTTTTATTTTATTTTTTTTGTGCCATTGTGTTGATTCTAGAACAAAATCTGTGAACATCAGGGATATTTCAGTTGCTTCGTATTACGCGTGCCGGCCTTTCCCGAATTCGTGAGCAGAAACGGGTGGTGGAAATTATATTGCAAAAATGTTAAATTTTGAGAATGAAAATGCCTTATGCGTCATATCCTCTATTTATTTTTTATGAAATCAAAAGAGAAAGTTTTGCATGTTTTTTGAAAGTAAACAGTTTATAAAAAAGAAAAAGAAAATATTTTAACATGGTTTATATGGTGACAAGAAACACATGCTGGGGGTGGGGACATGCTGCAATAAAACTTTGAAGCTAATGAAAATATTATGTATGACTACACAAGCTTCAAAATAAATGTGAATACATTATTTTGTCTAATAGTTCAAAATTGTCGGCTATGGACCACAACTTACTTACTGATATTTGACCTTTTTCCTTCTATAAACATTTCTTTAGGAATGCCTAGTTTCGTGAGGTTTAGCACACACTCTTGTCTCTAAGATGAACCAAACATAATGCATTAGGCTCAAATCTGGGAAATACAGTCCATTCTTGAGCTCCAATGAAGACCAGAAAATGTGTCTTGCACCAATCATGCATAAGTGCTTTTAGCTCTGTGCGCAGGTGTGAATTTTATTGGAAGGTCCATGTTTTGTTATTTTGTTTAGTAGATTTCTAGAATCGATTCCCTATCACAATACCATTATAACTTTAGTCATTGTTACATATATTTAGTTTGAAAATTTGTCTACGTTATGTCTTGTCAACCTGTACAATGAAAGTGCCAGTTATACTTTTCTACGAAAAGATTGAACTCTATTTTTGTAAAGGATTTGTTTTCTCACTTACGATGTTGTTTATTTTCACTTTGACTCAATATCTATTGAATTCGCTTTTCGAGAATTTTCAAAGAAGTATCTACAGTTTGCATTGAATTTTCTTTATTTCGGCTCTTCATAAGTAAAACCCTGTGTGATTTGAAAACAATGAACACATGTTTTGCCAAAAATTGCATGCCGTGATTGAAGTTTCAATCCTTATGCTTGCTGGAAGGTTTTCACTCATTTTGAAACTTGGAAGTTATTTTATCCTACGCTTGTTTAAATTTGCTTTTTTTTTTCCTTTTCAGCGTCATTTTAGTCCTTTATTACAGAATACCAAGAGAAAAGACGAAATTTTACACGAAGTTTTTTTTTCATTTGTTTTTAAAATGAAATGCGTTTGCTATAGTTATGTTATTTTATTTAATTATCACTTATTTCATATTTTAACTCTATTCTGATGACTCTAAGTTCTAAGATTTCATGTATTAAAAATTGCAAACCTTTTATCTCAAACATGTCAAAGGAAGGCAGTCAGTGATTGAAAAGCATTGCAGTTGAAAGATACAAATAACATGCACTTTGCACCAGCAGAACCTTAATTTTTGGAAACTGTAAAATCTATTGCTACTATAACGCAGGGACCGCGCTAAGGATTTTAAGTTGTTAGCCGGTAAATTAGCCAAATTTCAAAAGTCTTAGCCAAACTACGAGAGTTTTAGTCAAAGAATTTTAATTGTTTGTTTTTTTAATGTAATAAGTGTATTTTTCCCCTAA